>JAWQEG010004472.1:50000-75000 GCA_033782935.1 Petrolisthes cinctipes
CTCTTCATCGTCTAAAAATATAAGTACTTCATATTTCTTCTCTTACCAAGAAATTAAACCTCCAACGCCAGGCATTCACTTCACATTATACAGTAGGAGGATATATTGAATTAATGCATAAAACTTTTAACAATGGATGATGAGTTTTGCATATCTCTTCTCTCTAAATAAAGGAGGAAAATACATCTACGTCTGAAGGCTTTTGGCAACTTTCATGGCTACTGCTTCCTCCTAACTATGCCAGGAAACAGACCACTTTCATATTATGTTCCTAATAGGGGATCTGTTTCGTGGCAAAGTTTGGAGGAATCAGACTCTGACCTTCCAATGCACCAACAAGATAATCTATCCATAAAAACTCCTTCCATCAGCCCAGGAATATATAGTTATTTCATTGATAACAAACCAACGTGAACCAACACAAGACAATAACTTCAGGCTTAAGGGAAATAACCTGCTGTGGGAAATTCGGGGGCTCTTGATTCTTCCAAAATATCCCAAGCAACAGAATCCCTCCACATAAGAGACTGTAGAGACGTGTTTTATGATAGAGTTTGGAGGGCTACTTGTGCTCCAATTTGACCACAACAGTTAATAATCCCGTCGACCAAGGGATAATCAGCACCGGTATATATTAGAGTTATAAACCAATGAATGAAGGTATAGGAAACTCACGTATAAGGTCATGTGTCCAGCCAGACTCCATCAACGTACTACATACCTGAGGAATAAATAAATAAACCAATGAATTTATGATTGTCTGGGGGGAAAGAAAGTACACTGGGAAGCATATTGTGAAAGAGAGAGGAAAAATAAAATGAAAATAAAAAAAAAATAATAAAAAATAAAAATAATAATAATAATAACCACAACAAAAGCAAAACAGGAGTAGGAAAAAAGCAGAAATATCCCCAGTGTAAAAAAAAAGTATATACAAGACGAAATAATCCCAAATGTAATGTGTATATATACGAGAAGAAAAATATCATGAGGAATGTATGAGAGAGCAGGCTGATGATTAAGGAAGTAGTGTTGGAGGAGTCAATATTTAAGTTCAACAGATGAGTGAGGGTGGGCATCATCATATGACCCCACACCAAGGCCACTACCACCACTACCACTACTACCATCATCACTACCACCACAGAGAGAGAGAGAGGGGGACTTCCCACCCACATATTGCTCACGCTTTTACCTCTCTGTCTGTCTGTCTGTCTGTCTTTATATATGTTTATTTGTCTGTCAGTCTGTATATATGTATGTTTGTCAGTCTGTATGTATGTATGTATGTATGTATGTATGTTTGTCTGTCTGTATGTATGTGTGTCTGTCTGTCTGTCTGTATGTATGTTTGTCTGTCTGTCTGTCTATATGTATGTTTATTTGTCTGTCTGTCTGTATGTTTATTTGTCTGTCTGTCTTTCTTTATATCTATCTGCATGCGTGTTTATCTGTCTCTCTGTCTGTCGATCTGTTTGTCTGTCTTTCTATTTTATCCGTTTGTCGATCTGTCTGAATGCCTAAATATCTGATCTGTCTATATGTCTGTCTGTCTATGTAGGTGCAATTTGAAAGGATAGAATAATATTTGGATATATATTTACTGCCTTGTATTGGTGTTGCATCATAGGTAAGTTAATTGGCTTGGCATTGCATAGTTATCTAGGTACAAAATTATATAACACACAAACACATATTATAATATCATATATATAAATAATCAAAATAGTGAATAATATATAGCCTACATATGTTTTTTTTTCCTGATTATCTTTCTAGTACTCAAAGTTAATCAATTGGTAAACAAATTAGTATTATACCTTTAAGGATTTCGTCAGGGAGTATTTCATTATCACTTACTTCATGCATGTTCCTACGATTAAAGGGAAATTTGAATATAAAACTCATCCTTTAAGGGGAGTAACCAATTATGGGAAGTCAGAAGGCTACTGATTCCTCCAAACTATGACAGGAAACAGAACACCTCCATATGAAATTATACAGGGGATGTGTTTTATAGATGAGTTTTATGTGTTTTTATGTGTTTTATAGATGAGTTTGGAGACCTACATTGATTTTATAATGACCACCACAAAAAGTTACTTCCCTTCAGTGGTAAAACTAGTTAGTCACCACTTTCACAAACACACCCAACCAACCAACCCCTTTCCACCATCTCAACAACACTGCAATTCTAAACCCAGAGTGGGATTATAGGATTATTTCAGATGGCTTGGCCCAGCATTCGGTTCAGGCAGGAAGCGAGCATTATTTCACTCGTGACTGCACATGTACTTCAACACAGAGCCGCCAGGGGGCAGATCCTTCACAAAGCCCATGCAGCACAACATGAGGTAAGAAGGAAGTGGGAGTGATAGGAGAAGAAGGTTGGGTGTGAGAGGTGCAGGGAGGAAACGATACGAAGAGCGAATTGACGAAAAAAAAACATTACAAAGGAAGCAGAGGAAATGAATGAGTGACGAGTAAGAAGGAGTAAATAAGGAAATCTGGAAGGAAGGAAGGAAAGAGTAAATAAGGAAATCTGGAAGGAAGGAAGGAAGGAGGGAGGCAAGGAGAAGGAAACGACGAGCGAAGCAGAGTAGTAAAAGAAGTGATTAGGTATAAGTAAAAAGAAAAGAAGGAATTACAAAGAGAAGTAATAAGGATGGAGGGTTTGGATTAAGGTAAGGACGGATAAATTTTAACATATAGGAGGAAAACATGAATAAATGAATAAATGAATGGAGTAATTATTTAAGGACAAGACATAGAAGGAAAAAAAAAAGTGGGGAAGTAGCAAGGTGAGGAAGACTTCAACACACACACACACACACACACACACACACACACACACAGAAAAACGCTGCAGAGAGAAACACATGACGAAACAAACAAGGAAGGATGGAAGGAGGAGGAGGAGAAAGGTTGTAAAAACATAAAACACGAGCCAAAAATGTGTGAAGAAACATGTCGAGGTTCACAATAAAGATTTTGACTCGAGGTGAAAATGAGAGAGAGAGAGAGAGAGAGAGAGAGAGAGAGAGAGGTGAAGGGTGGGATGGGGTGGATGGATGGGAGGATATGCAAGGCGACCCCATGCAGTTGGGATGGAAGGCCGCAAAGATTAATGAATAGAAGTGAGAAGTGTTTGTAGGAAGGAGTGAAGGGCGTGAGGGAGGAGGGGGAGGAGGAGGAGTGTTGGAGGATGTATGAGGTGGAGTGAAAGAAGGAGGATGAGGAGGAGAAGGAGAAGAGGGAGTGTTGCAGGATATAAGAGTTGGGGTGATAGAGGAGGACGATGTATGAGTGTAAGGGAAATATAAGGGAATGCAGGTTGGTAGAAAAATATGAATGTATGTAGGTAGGTAAAATGAGAAATGGGAGATGGCCTACTGAAGAAAAAGGTGCAGGGTAGAGAGGGTAGAAAGGAAGGGAAGAGAGAGGGAAATGAGAGATAAAGGAGGAAGCGAAATAATAATAATAATAATAATAATAATAATAATAATGATAACAATATAAAAATCTATGTTCTAGATAACACAAGAGTAGACAAAGGAAAATAAATATGTGAAAAAGGAAGAAAAGGATAGTGATCAGAAGGAGTAATAAAGCAGGAAAGAGTGAAAGTAGGAAGTAAAAGGAAGGACAACCGAACGAATAAATGAATGACAACCCAAGGAGGGACGAAAAGGAAGGAAGGAAGGAAGGAAGGAGAAAGTCTAAAGAAGGAAAGGAATGAAGGAGAAAGTCTACAGAAGAAAAGGGGGAAGGTACTGGGAGAGGGAAGGAAGGGAGGGAGGGTAAGGAGAAGTGGTTAAGATATTGAAAAAGATGATGGTTGATAGTTTTGGAGAGTGAAGGGAGGGAGGGTATATAGGGAGAGAAGGAGGTTTATAATAAGAGGGAATGGGAAGGGCAGACTGTTGTTTTCATGCAGGAGGGTTGGAAGGGAGGGTAGTTAGGGAGAGTAGGGAGAAAAGGAGAGTAAAAGAGGAAAAAGAAAAGGTTAGAGAGTTTTCAGGAGGGAAGGGAAGAGAGGAGGAAGGTTCAGGGAGGGAGAGAGGGTTGGGCAGCGTTAGGGAGGGAGGGAGGGAGTGAAGTATGAGGGAGAGAGTGATGGGGGGCGTAAGGGAGGGAAGTGTAAGAGACAAGAGGAGGGAGTGAGGTATGAGGGAGGGAGAAAGAGAAGTGTGAGGGAGAAGAGGAGGGAGTGAGGTATGAGAGAGGGAAGTGTAAGGGACATGAGGAGGGAGTGAGTTATGAGGAAGGGAGTGAGTGAGGTGTAAGGGAGTGCAAGAGGTGACACCAACATTCACCCACAATCAGGAGGTCAGGATTAATACCGTATACAGCCAACTCACCAAGGGTACCGAAGTCAAAGCGAGATACTGTACCAGAATATAACTATTATACGTCTTCCCTATCTAGCGTCTCAGTACAGTACATACATATACTTACTTTTATACATTTTATACATTTAGGTGAATTGACAAAGCATATAATTATCACTATACCGTAGCTTAGTGCAATCAATTAAAGCCTAATCATATATAAATAGACACAACTTATAACTTTCTTCAAGGAAATAAAATTTAACAAGAGTCCTGGTTAAAAATTATCTTAATAAACCCATGGATTAGAAAGGGGGAAAGGGAAAAGGAAGGAATTAAGGAATAAAGAAACAGGAACATAAAGTAAAGGAAAGGGGAATGAATGGATGAAGGTAAGCAAGCAGAAAGCAAAAGGAGAAGTAAGGAAGTAAGAAGAAAAGAGTAAGGATGGTTAAAAGAAAGGAGTAATGATAGAAAAGAAAAGAAATGATAGAAATGTAAAGGAGGAGCAAGGATAACACACAAAGGGGGAGGGGGGGGGAGTTGGGAAGGAGAAAGAAAAATGGAGAGAGGTCAAAGAGGTGAAGGAAGGGGAAAAATCTGAATGTCAAGTAGGAAGATGGAAAAGAAAAGTTACAAATCAGCAAAGAGAGAAACAAGGAAGGAGAAAAGGAAGGGAAGCAAAGATCATGTGAAGCAGCTGAGAGGAAAACATGAAGGGATTGACAGGATACATAAGAAAGCTTAATTAAGGATCCTGTGATCGTGTATGAAAATTGGAGGCTTCTGATTCCTCCTGATTTGCCACGAAACAAACTCATTCATTCTATATAGCTGGTGTTTCGTGGCAATACTTGAACGACTCATTTATCTCCACAATTTTCTGACTCCATCACGTGGGTCCTTAATATTAACTCTTGACGTAAATTAAAAGCACATAAAGAGAAAAGTCTGACGAGGAAAGTGTTCTGGCTGTTTCACTCTCAGGCCTCTCATTCTCATGGTACAGTTCGGGTTTAATTAGTCGTCCTAGATCTAACTCATTATTAGAACTTTGACGTAGAAATTCATTAAAAGGAAAAGAAAAATGTTAAATTATCAGGCGTCTGTTGACACTTGCTGTAATTGTCTTTAGTTATTTTAAAAGATATTTGGTATAGTAGTTTTTTTAAGCATGAGTAAATAGTTGCTGGAGGGAAATAGAGGCTACGGTAATCTAATAAGGAGTTGATACAAGTAAATATAAAAGACGTAAGTTCATTCCATCCGAATTAATTAAATGTATAAGAAATTTTAACCTTGACTGTACAAGGACTTACGCTTAGGCTAGTTCTAAAAAAAAAAAAAAAAAAAAAAAAAAAAAACGCGACTTCATTTACATTATACCATCTTCCCAACTCCCACTAAGTATAAGCCATCGTGAGGAAAGACTTTGTAGATTGCATGAATATTGGAGGCTTCTGCTGATTCCTCCTGCCCATGCCACGAAACAAGCTCCTTCCATATAGGTGGTATTTCGTGGCAATATTTGAAGGACTCATTCATCTCTAATTTTCTAACAACATCACAGGGTCCCTTAACTGATGGAGAGGTTGATGGTAAAAAAAAAAAAATTGGAGGGCTTGCGAATCCTCCAAACTATGACATGAAACAACAGATTCCCTATTAGTAACATTGAGGTGATTTGTTTCCCGGCATAGTTTGGAGGAATCAGTAGCCCTCCAGTTCCCTTCACAGGCTGGGTACCGTTAGTGCAAGTCAGAAGAGGAATTGTCATGCTAGGCTACCTTAAAAAAATTGGTGTTTTGGTAAATATTGTAGGCGAGCTTAGGTCAAGGCTGGGTAAGTTAGAATGGACTAGATTAGGTCATGTTTGGCTAGACCAGGTCACCTCAGATCACGTTTTATAAGCTCGGGCAAGATGCTTTAGTAATATTAAGTCTCAGAGAGAGAGAGAGAGAGAGAGAGAGAGAGAGATAATTAACGATACAATAACTCTAGGTACTAAAGATAAAGACATACTGAACGAAAGTAAATGATGCGAAAAAAAAAGCGTGTGTGAGTGCGAGTGAAAATTTGAACGATCAGAGAAAAATAAAATATCATACCAAGGTGTAGCGGGGGCGGTCAAAGAGAAAGGCATAAACAAAAAAAAGTCAATCTGCAAGTCACACGGGGAAAGAAAACCTGCGAAGGACGAAAAAAAAAAAAACCCGGCCAGAGAAAGACATAAAACAGAGGCGAAGAGAGAGAGAGAGAGAGAGAGAGAGAGAGAGAGAGAGAGAGAGAGAGAGAGAGAGAGAAAGCCTCAGTGATAAACCAACAATAAAATCTAATTAGTATCGTTGCTGTGAGGTAGGCCTATATGAGAAGATTAACTTATCATTGTTTATTTTACGATCAGACCTTTCCATTTGTTTTTGGTCTATTTTTTGTTTTGTTTTTATCTCACTAAAGTTAAGAGGTAGTAAAGTATGAAAATGTTTAGAATTGTGTAAGGGATAGTAAACGAACTTCCTACCTAATAACTTTTCTCTGGCTAACACCAGCTGATATTACTCGCCAGCCACAAGGTATACTCCAAAGTCAGAATATTATAAAAACCATGACGCACGACCTTACAAGAAGCAATGAGAACTACAGCCATTCATTCATTCATCCATTCAGTCATTTCAACGCCGGCCAACAAATGAGCACACACCTATCTATTTTTTTTTAGTATATCTATTTTTTTTTTTTTTTTAGCGGGCGTCGTCTGCTGTGGCAAGATACGTCCATTCCCACAAGTATGCAGGGAGGAGGAGGTGCAAATAAAATGAATAAACTCGCAATTAAAACAAGTCCAGTGCATTCCCCAAAGTAACTCGTATACCATGACACTCACCAGGTATTAAAGAAGGTGTGTGGGGATACTGAAGATCTAACTCCATCTCAGAACAAAGCACCACGTCAATATAATGAGGATGGATTGAGGGCGTGTCTCTCCCGGTGACCACAATGCTTACACTCGGCAGTGGTGCCAGGTCTCATGCACAAAATTTCCCCAACTTCAACAACAGAATTTCCCTTTTTGCCTCAATAATTCCCTGTTTACTCTTCTCTTGAACATTAACGGTCTTTCTTTTTGGTATTTCGTCTGGTAGAAATTTCACTGTTTGCTCTTGAACCATCTTTATATAATTTCCCTGTGTCGACTACAAAATTTCCTAAAACAGATAAATTTCCCTGCACCTGGCAACACTGACACTCGGCACTTGGGAGGTAAGCCAGGGAGCATTATTACCAACTGTATACTAGCTCCACTCGTGGTTAGGTTACGTTAGGTTTGGTTTTGGTTGGGTGAGTCATTATTGTGTAAAATGAGCTGGGAAAGGCGATGAGATTATTTTTAAGGTTATCCTCTGGTTAGTGTTATGGCTACTGTCCAAGCATCATTATGAGCTTATTTGGTGATCACTCCCTAGGCCTAGAGCTAGGGGAGGAACCAGTATACACTTTGTAATAATGCAGCCTGGGAGGGAATGAGGGAGGGAAGGGCGTCACGAAATTGGCGGGCTATTCAAAGGCAGGAGGAGACAACTTGTTATGTACTGACCAACACAGGTCTGATGACGCTATTTTGAGTTTTGTTTTGACTAACACATGATGACACCGTTCAGCTGAGGGAAGGTTAACCCATTTCAAAGGAATTTATAGCGACCAAATTAGGCTTTTCAGAATATTTGAATCTTTATAATATAGAGTAAACTTCTTAAATGGTTCATACTGCCATTCCTTCAAAACACACTAACATTCATGACGGAGTTAAAGATATAAGGAAAGCTGGAAAAAACATATGAGTGTATTGAGTAGTAAGGATGCCAAAGGAAATAAGGATAGCCATGCAAAATGAATGAGACTAAACAGTATGAGGAAGTGAGGGACTGACGAGGAAATGAGGATGTAATGAGAATTGACCAAACTAGAAGAACTGAAGATGACTGTTAGGAATCCGGTCTGGTAGTATGAGGAAGTGAGGGAAGGAAGGAAGGAAGACGGCGGAGTAGAATGAGGGCATGGGGACACAATGAAGAGTGAGGTTAAACCAAATGTAGTAGATGCATGGCTGGTAACTTAAAAGGAAGTAAGGGTATATGAGGAAGGAAAGACGGGATAAGAAACTACAATAGGAAGACTGAGGCTGAAGAGGTAACCTTGTGGCTGAGTGACACACACACACACACACACACACACACACACACCTCTGTGACAATACTACGATAACAAAAGATATTTAGTGTTGCTCTGCTCTGCCCTGTCTTCCGTGCCCAGTCCAGTGTTGATAAGCCCTGTTCTATCCTGTCTCCTGTGCCTTACCCTGCCAAGTTCTGCTCTAACCCTGCTTTGTCCTTCCCTGCACTGCCTTACCTAGTCCCACCCTGCCCTTTCCAGCCCTTATTTGCGTTTCCTTCCCTGTCCTATCCTTTCCTGTACAGAAGATAGACTGTTATCTTCATCAACTTTCCTCCTGGTATTCAATTCTGCTTCGTATCGCATTTTTGTTTGGTTTAATTTCATCCCTCTGATTCTTCATACATTCACTACATCAAAATCTACAGTGTTCGGTCATGCTTGTTACATCCTAATAAAATAATGGCTGTATCTATACACGAAAGGATTCACGGACGCACTTGTGAGCCACCCACGAGTGAGAGAGCTAAGATTACATAAGAATGCAACAGTCGGTCAGTCAGTCAGTCAGTCAGTCGTCCCTCACGTCCCCTACCAGCCTTTAGGGAAGACTCGCTAATCTTGGGCCTCACTCCCATGTTTGGTTTATCAGGGACCATCACCAGGGACCATCACTATTCACGTTGCCATTTTACATTTTTAATTTCCGCAGATATCGAATGCTTCCAACTATTATTTTATATTCATTTTATCGAGGATTATAATTGCGAGTGGTGGTTTATTTGTGTGCAAGAAAAATCATCCCTAAATCATCTCATTTCCACAACAAATCTCATCAACACTGGAGAATGTCTGACAATGTTGGGCCGTAGAAAAACCGCAAAATGAGTATGAGCGACCACCAAACCCCCTGTCCCTCTCTCTCTCTCTCTCTCTCTCTCCCCCACCCCAAGCCCCCGTTGCTCTCTGCCTGCCTCACCACTTTCACTTTCTTCCGCCTGTCTCATCCTTTACTATCAACACCGGCACTTCCCATCACCTTATCACACTCGCCATTCACACCCTCTCTCTCTTGGTGTCCGTCTCAGTGTGTCATCATAATAAATCTGTCTGTTTCTGTGCCATTCTATCCGATTATATGTGTGTCTCTGTCTACCTTTCTGGATTTGTGTTTCTGTCTGTGTGTCTCTCTGTCTCTGTTCACCTCTGACAAAGGAGGCGTATACAGGAACTTCTCAAGACATCCCACTGCCCCGTGAGAATATAACTATGATAAGAGTCTAAGATGCTTCAGAATTTCCAGTTGCAACATAATTTAAAACAACACTGCATGTACAAAAAGAAGAACTCGTCACAAGACATTCGCAGACGGGATTTCATAATACGATTACATTGCACCGGTAAGCAGTCTTGTCTGCATGCCCTTCACTAACCTTTCAAAACACATTATTGCATGATATGATAGCGTTAATATTATGATAATGATTATTCACATATTGCACAATTCATGAGAGAAGTAAAGAAGGATGAAATCAAGCTTAACAATTCTGGTGTATAGTAATAAGTGTTTATTATGTTGAGGATATTATTCAGTACATACGAGGTCAGGTTAGTTTATGTCATGTGCATAACATGTATACAGTATAAGTGCTTTCAAAACCAGTATAGTAGAATAGACTCCGAGTACAGTTGTGGTGTTTAGTAATTTGGGACTTAATGTAATGGAGTGTAGTGCAGTAATTCGGGACTTAATGTAATGGAGTGTAGTGCAACATTTCCTGGTTTAGAGAAGGGCACTGTATTTGTATATATATAGTGTATAGTTAATGTTATGATGTGCTGTTGTTGTGACGAGTGATAGCCACAACACCTCATTACGTGACCATTGAGACCTCCTAACCTCGGGTGTTTGTTTCTTTAGTATGATTATATATAAGGTAGTCTTTTGGAGAGATTCTCAAGTAAAGTACATAGTATCACACGCGCGCATGCATACACCCCATACAATCACAAGCATCATTTGACAAGTCTGATAAGATTACTTCGGATGATTATATGTGTGAGTTGCTCAACTAGGCTACTTAGGGGGGAGGTGCTCATTTGGGAAGCTGGACAAGTAATCAAAACCAAACAAGAGTGTGGTGAATGAATAAACAATGATGTGTAGAACAACCTGAGCCACACTCTGAGATGATCATCAATAAACAAGATGTGGTCACCTTTCCCCACGTAAGGCCTTGGTCACCTCACTTTCACTGTCACCACTGTCCTACCCTACCCTACCCTGCCCTGCCCTACCCTGCCCTACCCTGCCCAGCCCTTCACATCCTTTCCTAGCCTGCCTTCATGTAGCTTGTCCTGTCTTGTTTTGCATTTCCCTTTCCCTCTCTCATGTTCTGTCCTTCCCTTACTTATCCCTCTCTCATTCCCTTCCCTGTCTTGCTTTGTCCTGCTATTCTCTGTTCTGATTTTACCTATCCCTCTAATTATTTTCCAGCCCTATCTTGTTGTGCCTTACCTTCCCCTGCCCTTCTCTTCCCTATCATCATTCAAGCCACTCCCTGCCTTGCCTTGTTCAGCCTTGCCTTGATTTGCCTTTCCTTACCTTTCCATTTCCCTCCTTACGCTGCCCTGACCTTCCCTTCCTCTCATTCGTGTTCTCCATCCAAAACATGTCCTTCTTTCTTTCATCTCCCTTGTTTCACTCTGACACCAAAATCATATCATCTAATAAGAGAAAAAACTACAATAATCGCCAGCCGTTGTTTTGTTTAATCGTTATTTAGATATACGGACGACCACAGAAACTCATTACAATATTTATAGTATAACTACTAAATTACTTGAGTCGTAACAAAACTTTGCATTCAAATTCATTACAATTCATCATTAATTTTATATGTACTGTTTCCAATTAACAGACACATAGAGGGTGAGAACATAATTTGCTTGTAACTCTACAGGTGGAGATAACTATATACAGCTACAGAGTGTCACAGTGGTGTTGGATAAATGTAATGATAGCAGCTGCATATACGCAAGTCTGTTTTATCATTCATAATTATTAATGAGCAACCCACTCTCAGATGGCCGGCAATGTCCCCTGAGATATGTGTCAATGGTTCATCAGTATACAGAGAGAAAGTTAAGGAATTATGCAAGGAGCTGAGGCGGGAGTCCAAGCAACTAATTATATACGTGGCTGGATAATGCAGGTGTGTTTACAGTACGTGGTGGGAAGGGATGGATTATTTTGACAGGTGGTTTATAAAAGGTTACCACATTGTACTGCATTGATCTAAACTGTAATATATTCTAATGTACTGTACATTACACTAAACTGAACCTCTACGCTCAGCTACATTACACTGAACTACACGTATACACTTCACTGCACAACACATTGAGCTCAACACACTACACTACACTACACACACTGAGCCTCAACACACTATACTACACTACAAGACATAACACCAATTCCCCCTCAGTTGCCTGCCTAATCAACTATAACCTTGTGCAGTCGATAAGTAAAAGCCTCTCACGATTTAGCTACAATCCTCTAAAGCATTGTTCTTGTTTTCTGCTATCTAAAAATTTTGGATAGTTGGCTTAATATATATTTTACTGTAAAATGTTTTGCTTGTTCAATTCCATGACCATATCCATCACTAAAAGTATAGAGTAGAGTCTCTTAAGGCTATTGTTCTTTCCTGTGACAAGAAGCACAGAAAAAGGCTTCAGGACTCGACATAATCACACACACACACACACACAAACGCACACACACACAAATAAACAAATACACACACCAACATATATATACACACACACACAATCACTACTCACGACCTGACACTCCTGCAATAACAACAACTTTCCGGTGTGTGTTACGTCAAGGAGGTAAACAAACAAAGAAGGTCCATCAGGTCTTAAACAAACACAACTCTTCATCTCAGCTCATCTCCCTCAGTGTGCTAACCTGAATGACGGCCTTACTGGGGTGGTGGTGGTGGTGGTGGTGTTGGTGGTGGGGTGAAGTAACGCTTGCGTGACTGGTCTGTGTGTGTGTGTGTGTGTGTGTGTGTGTGAGAGAGAGAGAGAGAGAGAGAGAGAGAGAGGAGAGAGAGAGGAGAGAGAGAGAGAGAGAGAGAGAGAGAGAGAGAGAGAGACACTAGTTACGACATATGTGTAACTTTGAATGTATATTATTTGTACAGTTCATGAGCTTTCGAAACTACAACCATAAATTTAATATGTAAACACGTAAAAGTGGGTTGGTTCATCAGGCAAACCCTATGCACGTCCTCTCTATAATAATAGTCGTGGATGGGGAGGTGAACATTACTTACACCAACATTATTCACCCCATCGTTTATACCTACTGACAGCACTGAATTCCCACCTGACAGTGATAATGACAGTGACAGGCGTTGGGATATGAGGCCGGGAATGACAGACAGTGCTCAGTGTGATGACAGGTCTGATGGGTTCTCCCGACTCACGTAATGATGCAAGCACGTGTATTATAATGACAGTAGAGTGAGGAGTGTGGTGCTCTTCTCCATGCAACTCATTTCGGAGAGAGAGAGAGAGAGAGAGAGAGAGAGAGAGAGAGAGAGAGAGAGAGAGAGAGAGAGAGAGAGAGAGAAGGAGAAGATACACATGATACTGAGATGCCGTGGGGGAAATGTATAGATTAATTAAGGATTCCTCTCACTTCATTTCGGGTGATGGTGGTATTTTTAGAATGAACTGGGAATATAAATCAGGGAGTGAGATAAAGGGGGAGATAGATACACATGATGATAATGAGGTGCCGTGAGAAAAGTGTATTTACTTACTCTCAGTAATTCATTCGTGGTGATGGTGGTGGTATTTTTTAAACGAGCTGCTGGGGAAATGAAAGTGAGAAAAGAAGGAAAATAAAAACAGGGAAATGAGGTGGAGGAGGAGGAGGAAGAAGAAGAAATTGGTATTCCTCAAAATTTCGTTCGGTGTTGACACTGAGAACAAACATGGGAAAAGAGAAGGAGAGGCAAAAAAAAAAAAAAAATGAGAGATTGAGAAAGAGAATGAGAGAGAAAGGGAGAAGTGGATGACTCTCCTTTAATATTATGTTTTGGTTGGTGATGTCGGCATATTTAGCGGAAACTGGGAATCCGAATGTGAGAGGATGGGAAAATAATGATAGTGAGAAGTGTGTTGAAGAGGGCATGATTGATATATATATATATATATATATATATATATATATATATATATATATATATATATATATATATATATATATATATATATATATATATCAATCATGCCCTCTTCAACACACTTCTCACTATCATTATTTTCCCATCCTCTCACATTCGGATTCCCAGTTTCCGCTAAATATGCCGACATCACCAACCAAAACATAATATATATATATATATATATATATATATATATATATATATATATATATATATATATATATATATATATATATATATATATATATATTTTTTTTTTATTTTTTTTTATTCAGTTTGGTTTGTGCAAGCCTCATTACAACGAACTGTGAGAATATAGTGAGGAAAAGAATTACATTACTACCACAAGAAAGATAATAATAATAATAATAATAATAATAATAATAATAATAATAATAATAATAATAATAATAATAATAATAATGATAAAAAGATCTAATAAAAACTCATATTATCATCTGGTAATGGACAAATACTGTACAATATTTTGATACAGAATATAAAATTACACCTCGTTTTGAAGTGGTTATTGTTATTGTAAAGAGGTGGTGGTGGTGGTGGTGGTGGTGGTGGTGATGACGAGAAGGGGGAAGTGGGGGGGAACAGGGGAGTCACGACCGAGGAGGAGGGGAAGGAGAAGGAGGAGGAGGAGGAGGAGGAGGAGGAGGAGGAGGAGAAGGAGGAGGGGGGAGAGGGGAGAGGGGAGAGGGAAGGAGGAGGAGGAGAAGGAGGAGGGGGAGTGGAAGAGGAGGTGGCGAAATATGACAGGTCAGGTGAAGTCACGAAGGGATTGGATTTCTTTGTGTGTGTGTGTGTGTGTGTGTGTGTGTGTGTGTGTGTGTGTGTGTGTGTGTGTGTGTGTGTGTGTAAGGGGAGAGCATACTTTGGGTACAGTGGAGAGCCTTGATTTTACTAAAGTATGCCAGGGAACAGGACCAAGCAACAGAACACCATTTTTTTTGCTCTTCTGGTCCTGTTTCCTGGCATATGTTGGAGGAATCAAGGCACTCCAATGCACCAAAAAAGAATTACCACCTTAAGGGGGTGCGGGAGTAAGGGGACAGGCTTGGGGGGGGGGGGGTTGGGGGGTGCGGGACTAGAGAGATAGACTTGGGGTGGGTAGAAAGCCTGTCCCCTATTCCCGCACCCCCCAAACCCCCCCCAAGCCTGTCCCCTACTCCCGCACCCCCCTAAACCCCCCCCAAGCCTGTCCCCTACTCCCGCACCCCCCAAACCCCCCCAAGCCTGTCCCCTTATTTCCGCACCCCCTTAACTATTCTTTTCACTTAATTGTTAAAGGTGTGTTCACATTTCCTGATCAGTAAGTCATTGCCTGGATACAACACCGTGACATTCACAAACTCCGACAACATGAGAGTGAGGCAAGATAATATTATGCCCTTCACCCTCGCCAAAACAGTCGGTCAATAAATATTATCAAGTACCCTGTGAAATAAAAATAAAAAATAAAAATAAAAATTCAGCTTAAATTCTGAAAGCATTTCCACATAATTTTCAGGCTGCGAAAAGAAAGTGATAAGATATTTATTGATTGGCATGCATGGTACAGCTAAATGGAGGCCACCAATTCCTCCAAGCAACCCCAAGAAGCAAACTACCTCAGTATAGATGGCATGTTTTGTGAAGTAGTATGGTGGAATGAGTAGCCTTCAATTTGTCAGCTGTATAATAATGGTGTTGTTAGCAGTGCTAGCATAATTGCATATACTTGTCCACGTCTCGTAATACTTCGGCCAAAACCAAGATAAGATAAAATAATTCCCTGTGTGTGTGTGTGTGTGTGGAGAGAGAGAGAGAGAGAGAGATACATGTTGTGTGTGCGTGTGTGTGTGTGTGTAGTCATGTTACCAGTCCTCCTCCTTTTATCACGTGGCCAGGGAGGGTATAATTATTTTTCACAGTACCAGAGAACAAGAGAGTGCTGGTAGTTTTTCACAGCCCTAGAGAACAAAATATAGTTTTTCACAGCACCAAGGGCAGTGGCAGAGAACAAGGGAGTACTAGTATTGTTTCACAGCCCCAGAGAACAAGGGAGTGAATACTAGTAGTTTTTCACAGTACCAGACAACAAGGTGTACTTTTTCACGGTACCAGAGATGATGGGAATAATTTTGCCTGAATATTCATGTGCAATTTGTTGTTACTGGAATGGCAGCCTTGACGGCGTTTCCTGAAGTGAAGAGGGAGTAATTATACTTATGGCACTTCAGAGCGCATTGATTCCTCCTAAGTCTGCCAGGAAACAGGATCAGGTTAATGAAAATAATGGTGTCCTGTTGCCTGGAATAGCTTGGGGTAAACAGTTCCTTCAGAGTTGCCAACACTGTGCTATCTATCCCCTTAGAGATGAGCTGAGCATCTACTGTAAATGTCTTGTGTGTGAGGGAGATAATTTATTCAATATATTGTTTTTTATTGCCAGGCAAACTAAAAAGAATTAAAATCCAAGCCCGATACAGACTCTTTGTAAGGAAGTTATTTTGTTCTGTCAGTGTTAACCCAAGAATAATTAATTAACCAGTCACAGAAAAACAACACACGTTGCACAGAGTTTTTAATTATTAAGGGAAGAATCTCTTTTTGTTGAATTGAAGGGCACCTGATTCCACCAAACTATGCCAGGAAACAAATCCCACTTAATGATACTAGTAGGGAATCTGTTTTGTGACATATATTGGACGATTCGTAGCCCTCCAGTACAGCCAAGTAGAAGTTCTCCCCTTAATTAAGAGACATGTGGAAGAGACATGTGGTGACACACGTGTAATTAATTAGCCTTACAGGTATCCATGTGAAAGTCTGTGATGGTTAGTTGGTTGGTTGGTTGGTTGTCGTTCTTTTGTTCCCTTGCGTTAGTCACCTTGTCACATAACAACAAAAGCAACAACAATAGCAGTGACATTAATAGGAACAACATTAGCATCAGCACTAATACAACAACAACAACAACAACAGCAACAACAACATCGATACCACTACAATCGCCACCACCACCACCACCACCACCAACAACAACAGCAGTGGCATTAATAGGAATAACATCAGCATCAGCACTAAATAATCTCCAACAACAACAACAATAATACCACCACCACCACCACCACCAACAACAACAACAACAACAACACCAACAAAATCAATACTACCACCACCACAACTAACAACAACAAAAATAATAATAATAATATCAATAGCAATACCAACATCAACTTCAAACACCAAACAAAAGCGTGTTGTGTGGAAAGACGCTCATAAAAACAGACCTCAGTTACTATTTCATTTCTTCTGTATTAACACGACCATTCGAGGGGAAATATATATTTTTTTTTCATATATACTGCATAGGACAAATTTAACTGCGGTACTCATAAACATGCATCTGACACCTTATAGATTTCTACTCCTCCTTATAAATTTTAAAAAGAAGAGGAAAAAACATAAGTAAAGCAAGAAGTAGCATCTAGGTGCCACAACTGCTAACTTATAATTTTAGATGCCAGTGACAGTAGGACTAGTTGTATATGTGTGGAAAAAGATAAGAAGCGGAAAGATAAACGTAAAGTAAGAAGTAGCAGCAAGGTGCCACAACAACTCGTCTATATAGGTGCCAGTGACAGTGGTGGTGGTAGTAGTAGTAGTAGTAGTTGTGGGAATTTCACTGCTTTCCCTTTTATTCCTGGCCCCGGGATGTTTGTGGCGAATACAGATTACATCAGTCGTGTTACGCTTTCTCTCACTTTCTCTCTTTCTCTCTCTTTATTCACTTTGTTTTTCTGATTATATAGACATGCCTACTCTAACACACTCTCTCTCTCTCTCTCTCTCTCTCTCTCTCTCTCTCTCTCTCTCTCTCTCTCTCTCTCTCTCTCTCTCTCTCTCTCTCTCTCTCTCTCTCTCTCTCATTGATTGTCCTAATTTAGATCTCATTTGTTACAAGTATTCTGACTATGTCAAACCTCACACTATCTGTTTCATCGTTCATTCTTACTCTGTTGCCATCTCTGTTTACTTGTTGTTTCTGTTTTGACTCACTCCTATTTCTTTCCCTCTCTCTTCCCTCCCATTAAGTTCCATATTCATCTGCTCCCTTTCTCTCACACTGTCTCTCTAACTCAGTTTATCTTTACACTTACCATGTCTCTCCATTTCGTTCTCTCCTTATTTCTCCTTCATCTATTCAGTTCTATCTTGCTCTACTTTTCACTGTCTCTCTTCTCCCTCCCTGCCTCCCTTTCCTCCACTCAATAGCCTCTGAGATAAGTCGTCGAACTCATTAAAATATATGCCAAGTTAAAATGCACTGTTACTCTCATTCCGACGAGAGATGCACTGCCGTCTCTCCCATTGATATACTATTCTGAGGAGCAACGTGTGTGTGTGTGTGTTGAGTTTCAGTAGGCTTAAGAGAAAGTGGGTGGAAGTGGCTGCAGGGATAGAGAGGCACACGCTTGATGAGGGAGCAGTTTGACTTTCATGTATACTTTGCAGCAACTCCTCCTGCTCCTCCTGCTCCTCCTCCTCTCTCTCTCTCTGACATCTCACGTTCTTTCCTCACTCGCACATCCTTCCCCGTTGCATCATAATACTCCTTCACACCCATACTGACTGCAACACATTCGCTTCCTCCCATACTTCCGAAACTTCCCTTCTTTTACTCCCACGTTGCCACACACATCTACTACTTCCTTGCACTCACTCACACACACACACACACAAACACTCTCTCTCTCTCTCTCTCTCTCTCTCTCTCTCTCTCTCTCTCTCTCTCTCTCTCTCTCTCTCAGTTCAAAAGCCTCATTCAATAACACTTCCTTGCTCTCTCTCTGATTCACCTCGTTCCCTGCCACACTTATCACACACACACACACACACACACACACTCTCTCTCTCTCTCTCTCCTTCCCTACTTCCTACATCCTTCCTCCACACACTCTCACTTCCCTTCTCCTCCTGCCACCCTGTCACGCATTCCCTTTCCTCTCACTCTCTCTCACCTTCCCTCTCTCCCACACCATCAATACCTCATTCCTTACCCCACCCTTTCCCAATCACCCTCACCAACTATAGGCATTTCAACACACACACACACACACACACACACACACACACACACACACACACACACACACACACACACACACACACACACACACACACACACACACACACACACACACACACATAAATATCATCCTCTCATCAAATACACACAAAGATTTCAACAACACACACAGACACACAGAATAAAATAAACACACCATAGAATAAGTAGTATTGACTAACACACACACACACACACACACACACACACACACACACACACACACACACACACAGAATAAAATAAACATATCATAGAGTAAGTAGTATTGGCTAACAGAATAAACAGAGGAGATCAAACTCTCTCGAAGCCCTACCTTGACTTGACCAAACAGACAAACATGAAGAAGGTCCAACAGAATCAACAGCATCTGGTCGAGGCTATGGATGGTGAAGGTGGTGATGATGGTGATGGTGATGGTGGTGGTGGTGGTGGTGATGGTGGTGGTGGTGGTGCGGTGATGGTGGTGATGGTGATGGTGATAGTGATGGTGATGATGTTTATGATGGTGATGGTGATGTTTATGATGGTGATGGTGATGGTGAGAATGAAGGTGATGTTGGTAATGGTGATAATGTTGAACATATAACTATAATTACCTCTTTGGGGAAGGGGTTGTATGTTTTCAATGTCGCGTTTTCACATGTACAAATAAATATCCTCTCAAACTAACAACCCTATCAGTGCAGCTCGACATTAATTATAATATATAGAAGCGAGAGACGATCATTAGCTTCGGAATAATGAAAAATAACAACTCTATACCGCGTTACAAATACCAAAATTAACGTAGGGGTGGTTTGTACTCAGGGAATTAACTTGCTATATGTGAGTTCGAGTGAGGTTTGTGGAGCATACATATTATTTTGTTTCTCTGGGTAAAGTTAGTATGTTTTTTTTTTTTTTTTTTTTTCCATCGTGACTTATTGTTTCAAGTAGAATGCAACAACTGTATCTAAACATTCTATTCCTTCTGCGTCAATATGAAGGAAAAGTGGGTTGGGGAGGGGTGGTGGTGGGTGGGGGGGTTGGGTGTGAAAGTGGTTGGTTACATTCCACTGTCGCATCCATCCGCTTTTCACCGTCCTTCATCTATCTTCCATCCTCCGTTCAGTCTTCATGGCCTCGGTTAGATTCGGGGGGCATCATAAAAATCCCTCAGATGAAAGCCCCCCTCCCCCCCCACCCTTTCTCCTCATGGTGCCCCCCTCCCCCCCACCCTTTCTCCTCATGGTGCCCCCCTCCCCCCCCACCCTTTCTCCTCATGGTGCCCCCCTCCCCCCCCCCCGCCCCATTTCTCCTCATGGTGCCCAAGTAAAGTGTGGAGGAGATGTCAAGCAGGTGTAGATATCATTTATTACAAGTATTCTGTTTCTGTCTATATCAAACCTCAGTATGTGTGGGGCAGCAGGTGTGTGGGGCAGCAGATGTGGAACAGGTTTGGAGCACACACTTTTGGGTTAGATGCAAGGAGAGTATGTGATGTAAATACTGTAGTGACTGGCTAAGCTACACACACACACACACACACACACACACACACACACACACAACTTTCATCTGACTGGACGACTCTTTAGCTCTCACCCCCTCACCATAAATACTACTACCATCATCACTACTGCCATCATTACCATCTTTCCCTGTATCATTACCATCCATCCACCACCACCAATATTACCATCTCCATTCTCATCTCCACCACCACCACCACCACCAACATTACCATCTCCATTCTCATCTCCACCACCATTACCACAACCACCACCAACTTTACCATCTCCATTCTCATCTCCACCACAATTACCACCACCACAACCACCACCAACTTTACAATCTCCATTCTCATCTCCACCACCATTACCACAACCACTATCATCTCCACCACCATTACCACAACCACTATCATCTCTGTCATTCCCCTTCCAACAACAACAACAACAACAACAACAACCAACACCACCATCGACTCATGAAAACGTACAGTCAGATTCTAAAGTCATGCAACCACCAAATGATCATAGGAATCGCTTGGCCTGTGGTGTTGTATCCTCATAAATATTTTTCATCATTCATACATAACTTTCTTTTTTTTTTTTTTTTTTTTGAGCGTAAGGCCGTCCGGATATCTCACGAATACCTTGTCTGTTGTGTGAAAAGAAAACAGACTCCACAAAGAAACCAAATCGCATGCTACCTATTCCTCCAGACTATAATTATATATATATATATATATATATATATATATATATATATATATATATATATATATATATATATATATATATATATATATATATATATATATATATATATATATATATATATATATATATATATATATATACGTGCTGTTGTGCAAATTGGAGAGGACAAAATTTTAATCTGGAGAGGACAAACTGAATCAGTACCTTCCCAAATCAAGCCCCACTCAAATTAATCCCGCCATCCACAGAAGTGAGGAATCACATCTCAACACCCAAACAGATAAAAAGTATTGGAAGTGCTTATTAAGGGTATTTATCGCTTGTGAACACTTACAACGAACAAATAGTACCGGTATTGATTTTGGTGGCGTTATTTCAGTAATTCACTTTCAGTAGCACACCGGAGATCAGGTTTTGGAAAGTCACTTGTACAATTACACAACAATAAACTTTCGAGTGACCTTTGCTCCAGGTGTCGCCTACCACAACTGCATAGAAACACTGTCACTGTCGCCAGCCCAAACGTGGTGAACATGAGTAACATACAGTTTTTTTTTTTTTTTTAGTATATATTTAGTGTGTGTGTGTGTGTGTGTGTGTGTGTGTGTGTGTGTGTGTGTGTGTGTGTGTGTGTGTGTGTGTGTGTGTGTGTGTGTGTGTGTGTGTGTGTGTGTGTGTGTGTGTGTGTATGTATGTATGTATGTATGTATGTGTGTGTGTGTGTGTGTGTGTGTGTGTGTGTGTGTGTGTGTGTGTGTGTGTGTGTGTGTGTGTGTGTGTGTGTGTGTGTGTGTGTGTGTGTGTGTGTGTGTGTGTGTGTGTGTGTTAAAACTACAACATAATTTCTGTAGCGAAAGAGTAAAGGCCCAATAATCTTTTGGAAGTCCTATCCGATGTCACCAGAGGTCAGTGTAAGTGCTTGGACTGACCTGGTGGAGTACGAGTATAATTTCCATCATCTTTACATAACATTGAGTCCCCACGAGACCTGGATTTATTTAATGAAAAGTAACAGACACGACCTTAAAATTTCACTGTATTTGTTTTGTGATAAGTAACAGACACGACCTTAAAATTTCACTGCACACAACAAGGCTTAAAAGGAAAAAAAAAAATAAAATAAAATAAAAATCCTTCCATCGCAATGAATGACTGACTACAAACGGATATGGACACAAGGCAGAGAAAAGTGGCAATAACCCGAGACTAGTGTGAACACAATGAAAGTTGGGAAAGGTCAATCATTCCCAGCACGTTTTAGTTTTGAAAAGTGTCAGCTTGTCGCACGCGTCAGTGTTAATAAAAAGACATATATAAAAACAAGTGCAGTTTCACCCACCGACAGCCAATATCCTCCAACAATGGGAGTCTATAATATTGGTAAAAGACAATAATATCCTACTGCCATGGAGGGAACGTAAAGCCATATGGCACTAAAAAATTAAAGCCTCAATAAAATGTTCCTTGCCAATAAAATAATGTTCCTTGCTAATAAAATAATGTTCCTTGCCAATAAAATGTTCCTTGCCAATAAAATGTTCCTTTCCAAATACCGCCGCTGTCAATATTACTCCATTATTAGTTCTTACTCTTTGATCACTTCTTTTCTTCCAACCCGAACCTCTTGGACAATTCATGTTTACCTACATTACCTACTTTGGGTTTGGTGTAATATATTTGCTTAGTTGGTCTTGGTAATATATTAAAGGGACCCAGTGATGTAAGTCAGAAAATTGGAGATAAATGAGCCCTTCAAATATTGCCACGAAACAACACTTATCTGGAAGGAGTTTGTTTCGTGGCATGGTCAGGAGGAGTCAGAAGCCTCCAATTTTTATACACGATCACAGGATCCTTAAGCAAAAAGTATTTGTTAACATTTATTTTTCTCCTTTAACCAGTATGATAAAAAAAAAAAAAAAAAAAAAAAAAACTCGCTGCTTCAACAAAAGAGGGATTATAATTTTCACTTGTACAACCATCATCGTGTTCCTGCTTATAGACACTTTTCTTCCGAGACCAAAAAATTGTCGGTGTACTTTCGATTTTAAGGGGATGGTATACTTTTGATAGATTGGGGCGCCTATATTTCTCCAAAGTATGCCAGGAAACAGTCCCATATGAGGAAATATAATGTTATCCTGTTGCCTGGAATGGTTTGGAGGAATCATTTGATCCAGATTTACCACCCAAAACAATGTGCTATATATAAACCCCCTTAAGTTCCTTGTGTTGTCGTCGTTCAACCAACCTTCCAGGAACATTCTTACTTGTACTGAATATTAGATAATCATCGGATGCGTCCTGAACTATTGTATATTATATATTATTATTTTTTCATCGTGTAAACAACCACTAACAAATTACTGTATAGCTATGAATGTTTGCAGAAGAGAATTTTAAAGATATCCTAAAAATATGGAACAAGCAGACTTGGGCTGACAGTTCTGTACAAACTTAATTTTGATTAGTCTATAAATTTAGATAAAACGTGTTTTTGCTTTATGCACACAGAAGAAGGCAGCAACGAATGTATATACAGTACAGATGAAGAAGAAGTGAGGTTATGCTGCGTCCCCCACGTCTCTTGGTGATCCAGAGAAAGTGTGGTGGGTTCCCTGGTCACTGTGTCAATACAAAAGTCCCTCCCAGCACTCGCCCACGTAAGAAAGGTAAATGTTAACTTTTCCTTATGCACTCAATTGGACAACTCGGAATTCAGCACAGTAACTTAGTCTCGTGGTTCATGTGGGTTAGCTAACATTGTACCACTTTTCCCGTTTAGGGGAGGTGAGGATAGTGCTAAGTCACGACAGCTTACATGTGCTGTATTTGTACCCTACCCTCAAAATAATTCATTCTCTTCGCTTGTTTACCTTTCAGTAACTCATAGGAAACTTTCAGAAACTCATAGAATTATAGACTGTAAAGATATTAATTAAACATGTCTTATGAGGAGTTTTCATTTTGATTGAAACCAAAGGAAATTATTCATTTTTTTTTTTTCATGAGAAATTAAAAAGTCCTTAATATTCGGAGTGAGTGACCACCGTAGAAGGTGGAATGAATTAGTACTCGTGAATTTCCTTTACAAATTGTTTTATAACACTGGTGGTGGTAGGCTTCTTGGCAAGGTACAGTACGTTCACTACTCTATGATCCAGTCCTATGAAACAGTGTTCGTGGATTTTAGCAGTTTAGTAACCTCGCACTCGTGAATGAAGTTAACTAAACGCATCTCTTTTCCTTAAACAGCTCCAAAATTTATCCCAGAAGTAAAAAAGATAAAAGGATTTACAGGTGGCAAATGATCACATACATGTTATCATCTCTAATATTGTAACTCCTGCTGGCCACTTCAAGGTGTACTACTCATTACTCTCTTCATCCGTCCACTGAAGTTTGACAAGTGAACCGAACGACATAATACAGTAGTTTTTCTTGTTCGTTCACAAGGTATAAATCAAGGAAGATGGATGCTTGCTATTCCTCGGTGTAAAATCATCCCAAGGAGAAAGAGAGATTGGATGGTAAGGAGGGGGGAAACAATGCCTATGATAGAGACAGACGAGGCAAGTGTATAAACATAATCCCAAGTGTAGCCAAGTACAGAGTCTATGTATGAAAACCCTTGTAGTAGTAGAACCAATACAATGCATCTCCCAAATGTAGTTAAGTAGCAAGAAGATGTTGACGGTTCCAGAGATTTATAGCTGCTAATATAAAAAAAAAACTCTGTATGGTATTGGCTTTCTTATTTAATTTTCCTTTGGACATTGCATGGAGGTTTTCTTTTGTGTTGTTTTATCGTCTGGTGTCTCTCAGTTATAGCATATATGACTTACTCTATCGATGCTGTTATTCATCATTACGTTATTGACATTGCTCATAACTTTTGGTATCTTGGAGTGCATTACA
>JAWQEG010004472.1:80000-99422 GCA_033782935.1 Petrolisthes cinctipes
AAGTTACAGTTTAAATATGTTGCAGTCATACTACAAAATATTACAAGCCCACATTGGCATCTACACCTTTCAAGAGATATTATTACAAGTTTTCTTCTTATTTCTCAAGCTACTATAATCTTCCCCTTGTACAGTCTCACATAAAATAAGGAGAGAGACATTGAGTAAATAGTATTGATGTTACGAGTAAAACTGAGAGCACTACTAGCTTTGGGGAGTGACATCAAAAACATTAAGAGAACAACAGCAGTGACTTCACAAGTGAGACTGAGAGACATATTATGTATTAGCGTCACGGTGTTAAAAATCGAGGAAGTTATGGTGTAGAATCTGTAGATAAGCTAAGTAGTGACGTCACGAGTGGATCTAAGTCTGAGAGCTTGGGAGTAATGAGAACGAAGATGTGATTGGCAGGTGCAGCGGTGACGTGAGAGTGAGAACAATGACGTGATTGGCAAGTGCAGGTGTGACGTCACAGGTTGGTCGGAAAACATGAGAGCGAGAGCGATAACGTGATTGGCAAGTGCAGGCGTGACGTCACAGTGATGTAAGGTAATGGTGGGTGGTCACAACACAGTTATTGTAGTAGTAAAAGTGTCTTAACTCTACCATTACCAGTTTCAGGAGCTTGGAACTTCTATCATATCACATCTCTCTAAAAACTCTTAAGGGGGTTAGGGTTTTGTTACTGATTCCCCATTAGTCTACCACAAAACACACCCTCTATGGTGAAATAATCTTGTTTTCTAATATATTTGGGAAAATGAGTAGCATTTAGTTCTCCAGTTACGAGTAGTTTGCTTCTTTGCCTAGTAAGGGATCTACCAAAATTATAATATCCCTTTAAGGGGGTAGTACACATTTGGTATATTGGAGAACCTTGATTCCTCCAAACTATGCCAGAAAACAGAACCAAATGAACAAAAATACTGGTGGCCTGTTGCTTGGAATAATTTGGAGGTATCAGTTGCTAATGATTTACCAACACTGTACGTCCCCCTTTAAACAAGTACTGTACGTAACTCACCACAAGTACGGGAGAGCCAGGGTATGCAGACAACACTGTGTACGTACCTGTGGACAAAAAAAATAGAAACACATTATTGGTTGTGAATGGAAGACTGGAAAAGAATAAAAAAAATAGAAACACATTATTGGTTTTGAACGGGACTGAGAAAAAAAAATAGAAACACATTATTGGTTTTGAATGGAAGACTGTGAAAAAAAAAAAAAATAGAAACACATTACTAGTTTCGAATGGAAGACTGGAAACAAAAAATTAAAAAAATTATTGTTTTGCCTACAACTGCCTTGAACATTATTATCAATCCCCCACCACCTTCCCACCCCTCCATGACTCGCCACACATGAAGGGTGAGGGAGGGAGGAGGGGAACCAGATACATGGGTGATTCTTTATGACCATGGCTATATATACAAGTAAGTGTACTACTATACAGAAAAAAAAAAAAAAAAAAAAAAAAAAAAAAAAAAAACTTCCATCACAACCTCCAGTGTATAATTATGAGCCTGTTACTAAAATGTCTTAATTAAGGAAGTATCAGAATATACTATTACATTTGAACTTATACGTTTGTACACATTAATACATATGCAATTTTTTTTTTTTTTCCAAAGACGACCAGACAATACCGTTACTAGTTAATGGGATTTTTTTTTTTTTGGTGGTGGTGGTGAATTGGAAGGTCTCTGATTCCTCCAAACAGTGCCACGAAACAGAATCCCCGTCATCAGTACTATTGAGGGCATCTGTTTCCTGGCATATATAGAGTGGAGGAATCAGTAGCCCCCCCCATCTCCAATTCACCAACAAAACAATCTCCCCTTAATGTAGGAAGGGAAAAAGAATATTCGTCCGCGACTGTTCACACGCACGCAAGTCCATATATAATTGCACCCACACGCACGTAACTTCTTAAATTCCTGCTGTGTTCATGCTCATGCGATTTCATTCACACGCAGAAACACACACATGCATGCCTATTCACGAATATACAACAAAATGATTATACTTGCATCTTCACAACCACATACACACTCACATGATCTCATTCACAGGCATTTACACTCACAAACACTGCATCGAAAGCACACACACACACACACACACACACACACACACACACAAGCACTATATGGAACACACACACACACACACACACACAAGCACTATATGGAACACACACACAAGCACTATATGGAACACACACACTCAAGCCCACGCAAACAAACTCAAACACACTCACACAAACACACTAACATACAAACTCAAACTCAAGCACACTAACACACCAACACACTGAAGCACAAACCACATACACAACCACAAACCCGCTAACCCAAAATAAAACTAACTCTCTCTCACTCACACCCATAAAACTAAAACACACACTCTCTCTCTCTCTCTCTCTCTCTCTCTCTCTCTCTCTCTCTCTCTCTCTCTCTCTCTCTCTCTCTCAACCATATTCACACCAGCGGCCATAAACTCTCAGCCTCACACCACCACCACCAGGGGGACGGCATTACTCAGCTCTTCCCAGTCACAGAGAGACAGATGGAAGACCCACACAAAGTAGTCATTAGTTGGCAAGGGAGCCCATTCACTCCCACCGTCAACACGCAAGCCATCCAACACCTCAGCAACGCGTGTGTGTGTGTATGTGTGTGTGTGTTTGAGTGTGTGTGTGTGTGTTCGAGAGTGTGTGTGTGTGTATGTGTGTGTGTGTGTGTGTGTGTGTGTATGTGTGTTCGATATAGTGTGTGTGTGTGTGTGTTCGAGTGTGTGCGTGTGTGGTGTGTGTGTGTGTGTGTGTGTGTGTGTGTGTGTGTGTGTGTGTGTGTGTGTGTGTGTGTGTGTGTGTGTGTGTGTACAGACTTTTGTTTGTATTATTACTTCTTCTTTTTATTCCTTTTTCTCATCATTATTTTTCCATGTAATTTTTCTGCACTCAAAGCTGAAATATAGTTAAGTTAACCTGCTGACTACTGTTGCCAATTCATATTAAATTGATGTTAGAAGTAAGCTGTTATTAAGTCCAGATTTCCAAGGGCTAAAAACTATTCACTTAAGGAGGTAATTAATTCACTTTTGTTACATTGGAGTGCCTTGATCCCTCCAAAGTATGCCAGGAAACAGGACCAGATGAACAAAAATAATGGTGGTGTTCTGTTGCTTGGAATAGTTTGGAGGATTCAGTTGCTCCAGGTTTACCAACACAAAATTTCCTCCTTTACTCTTCACTTATAAACAAACAAACAAAGGATTAAGTCTCTCATCCTATAACAAGACTTAAGGAAACTGTTATATTGGAGGATACTGATAACTGCAAACCACTCCACGAAACATTATATTCCCTCAGGTATTTGTTTTGTGGTACTGCCTGGAGGAATCAAGCACATCCCCTATACACTATCCTGAATTCATTGTCTAAAAGAATATAATCGTGTGTGTGTGTGTGTGTGTGTGTGTGTGTGTGTGTGTGTGTGTGTGTGTGTGTGTGTGTGTGTGTGTGTGTGTGTGTGTCTGTGTGTGTGTGTGTGTGTGTGTGTGTGTGTCACGTGCCACCCTACACTACCTCCCTCTCCGTACTTTTAATTTCTCAGAAGTACCGACAATTAAGGTCTCTCTCTCTCTCTCTCTCTCTCTCTCTCTCTCTCTCTCTCTCTCTCTCTCTCTGGTGACCCTTGCTCCACACCCGTTCCATCCACACGCTCGCCCCCACTTTCACTACCCACGCACACCCTCTCATTTCATTTCCCCCTTGCCCTCTCTGCCCTTCATATCTCCGCCTCTCCTCCCCTGCCCTCCCCTCCCCTCCCCCCTTCCCACTATGATGGAGGAAGGAAGGAGGAAAGGAAGTACAGTATGTAAGGTATATAAAATCTCTTTACTCTCTCATGCTTGCTACTCAGGATTTGGATGCCATAATCGTTCCTACTAACTGACAATAAATGATCCAATGTTTTATACGTTTTGGAAATATATATAGATTAAATGAATTTGAAACACTGCAAGTGGGGAATGAATTACGAGTATTTACACACACACACGGACACATGCAAGCACACATACAAGCACACACACAAATAAGAACTCATAAATGAAATAAAAAAATATAAAACACAGCACACACACACACAGATAAAAACTCATACTTATTTACCAAAGAAACACAAACACACACACGAACAAGCACACATACACACAAGCACACACACACACACACACACACACACACACACACACACACACACACACACACACACACACACACACACACAAGCACATGCACTCTTACACACACACACACACACACACACACACACACACACACACACACGTTATTCACCTCACGTGCGTCCGTCTATAACCTGAGAGTGCTAATGGTATAAGTGAAAAAGGGGGTCGAAGGGGTTTATTGCCCCCTCCTCACGACGTGGTTGGTGACGCAAGAGAAGGGGATTATTAGCCTCTGTGCTCTTAACCCCCATTTGTTGAGGGGACCATGTGCATTGTGTTCGAAGGGGATGACACTGATTTCTCCAAACTGTATGACGAAACAGGCTCCCTTTGTGTATGTGCGGTTTTGTGACGTGGTATGAAGTAATCAGTGCCCTCTAATTCTCAGGCATGAATCATATCCTCCTAAAGCGAATCATTCTCTTTTTGTCAACTCATTGGAGACTATTCTTTGCTTCAGACTGTTCCACAAAGCTGCAACCAAAATGACTCGGTCCTTCTCGTGTTGTTTATAGGAAACATTAACACTCTAATTCACCTCGGGACTCACGTTTCTTGACACTCGACCCTCTGGTGCTTTTGCTCTTATATATTCAGTACGTCGTGCAACAAGACTTAATCCCACATGAATAACGCAAAACAAGATCCGAATGCAAAATCCGAATGCATGGAAAAAATGATATGATATAATCTAAAATATAACAACAAGACACAATGAAAACACAGAATTAAAGTATGCTATAAAAACAATAAATCAAAGCAAAACAAAACCAAATATATACCAATCAATTTCACTTAGTGTTCCATGGGTATGAAATGTACTGTCACTATCATATTACTGTGCTTGGGTTAGGTGCTCGTTATGTCAACAAATTATGACATTTCAGCTTTAAAAGATATTCCAGTCAACTCTACAAAAATGAATGCTTCCTTTTCATTAAGCTCACAATTATGACGCACGAGGATACTCAACTATATTTATGCTGCCACCTACAGTATGTTTGTCTTGTGTAACTGAGGAGCGACAATAAAAATCATCTGGACTATCCTGGAGCCAAGGGGTTTATCAATATTCATACTACATTCAATTTGAGATGTTGCTTTGGAAGACAGATTCCATAATACTATCAGGCTCGTCACTTACTATTCAAACATCTTAATAAATATCCTTCTAAATGAGGAAACTATACAGCATCCAAGCTATAGATTCCTTATTAGTAGCACAGATGTGATACTTTTTCCTGGGGTAGTTTGGAGGAATCAGTAGCCCTCCAGTTACCAAAAAGAGGTTCTCTTTAAACAAAATGTATTTTCCCGGGGACTGAATCACCGAAGGAGGAAGTGTAATTGATAATGTGTAGTAATGTGCGTCTCTCGAGCGTGAGAGTGTAAAGACGTGTTGTGAAGATGGATGGGACGGAGGTGTACTTGGGAGAGGGGAAGGGAAGTCCACTCTTACACCCGGATTACTAGTTAATGTTCTCACGACACGACGAAGGTGATAAGCACTTACACTGTCCTCCAGCTACAGTCAGACACAAAATAATTGTCCCTTATACCAGCAAAGGTCAGTCTAATGGTTTTCCTTGGAGTGGGTTATTCGCTAATTTTTCTCTTTTCCAATATTATGTTTCATAAAACCACTTATGGCTGATGTGATGAAAAGCTAAATAATGTTTGCACCACAAATCAATGCCTTACATTTCAAACCTTCTTACACAACGCTAAAACAATACAACAAGTTCAGTACATTAAGGGACCCTGTGATCGTGTATGAGACCTGGTGGTTTCTGATTCCTCCTGTCTGTGCCACGAAACAAGCTCCTTTAATGTAGGTGGTGTTTCGTGGCAATGTTTGAAGGATTCACTAACCTCCAATTTTCTGACTATACCACTGGGATCTTTGAGAGTAACTATGGTCAGGGCTGCGTCAATGGCCTACATTATGGTCTTAATTTGGGGTAACTCATCTTCCTTTTATTAATCTATCACACGATTTGGAATCTCGCCGAGGTTTGGATGAATATTTTTGTATTGCATCTGTACTGTTTGTAAATGTTGGTGGGAGATGAAAGCCACAAAAACCAGTCTCTCCTCAATGGAAGCTCAAAGTTGCCTTGTTTATGAAGGATCTTACCTGTTTACTAATCCTACCCAACAACACATATTAATACTTTGGCTAACCCTAAAGGATATTACCTCTATATTAATCCTACCCAACAACATATATTATTACATTGACTAGCTTTTTGTACCCAACCAAAAACACTTAAACTGGTAATAAAAAAAAAAAAAAAAAAAAAAAAAATAATAATGATAATAATAAAAAAAAGTTTGGTAACGCTCGGTGGCCCACAGTCAGTAATGTGAGAGGTTGGTTTATTATTGCTAGTATTTTTGTAAAAAGAAATAGGTGAAAAGCTTAATGATTGCAGAGAAAAGGTACAGTACCAGGTATTCACAAGCATGAAATGGGTTTGTGATTATTATATCGTACGTGGAATATGAAGTCTGTGATTATTATATCGTACGTGGAACATGAAGTCTTAGTACTCAAATATTTCTGCTCATGGACAACTAACTACTTTCCAACGAGAGAGGCTGCATTATCTATTGTCGGTACAGTTATAGTCATAAGTCCTGTGCAACCTGGTGAATAAAAACGAGCCATTGGATTGAATCTTATGAACCAATATTGCAGAGACCAACAGCTATCTATAGTTTGGGATCATTTTTCGTAGCCATCTCATTGTAAGGTGTTGCAGGACTATTCACCGTGACTGTACAAGCAATTAATGATCACAAGCAAGTGTTGAGGATAACAGACCAACTACTACCAACGTATTACTGAAGAAATTGCTTGTATGATTTAGTTTAAGAAGAGAGTTGCTGTGACTATAGTGATATTTGGATTATTCTAACAAGTCTAACCCATTATGAATCCACGGACCTTGATCAAGTCGTATCAATCTATGCTAAACATGTATAAATAAATCACTAAATTCTACAGGTTTTAAAAGTAGTAATTACGCTACACCTACATACATTAGACTGGGAGGACCGCGATGCTAATAATAATAACAATAATAATAATAATAATAATAATATTAACAATGATAATAATAACAATAATAATAATAATAATAACAATAACAATAACAATAATAATAATAATAATAATAATAATAATAATAATAATAATAATAATAATAATAATAATAATAATAATAATAATAATAATAATAATAATAATAATAATAATAATAATAATAATGATAATAATAATAATAATAACAATAATAATAATAATAATAACAATAATAATAATAACAATAATAATAATAATAATAATAACAACCAACACATCCAGCTTCATTACTCAGAAAACAAAACAAAAACAAAAACACAACACTACGCTACAGACCTCAGCAAACCACTACACAAAAAGTATCACCAAATATCACTTCACTACACAGAAATAAATACATAAATAAATACATAAATAAACATAATACTACTCTACATTAATACAAATATGAAAAATACACAATACATAAAAATACACAAAAATACATAAATAAACATAATGCTACTCTACATTAAAATAAAAATATGAAAAATACACAATACATAAAAATACACAAAAATACATAAATAAAAATAATGCTACTCTACATTAAAATAAAAATATGAAAAATACACAATACATAAAAATACATAAAAATACATAAATAAACATAATGCTACTCTACAAAAATAAAAATATGAAAAATACACAATACTTAAAAATACATAAAAATACATAAATAAACTCTACATTAATAAAAATATGAAAAATCTACGTTACACTCTACTACACCCATTAAGGAGATTGTCTTGTTGTCCATTTTTTTTTTTGGAAGGTTACTGATTCCTCCTAACTATGCCAGAAAACAACAGACGCCTTCATTTGTTTACTAATAGGGGATCTGTTGTTTCGTGGCATAGTTTGGAGGAATCAGCAGAGACCTTCCCAAACACCACCAACTATAGAAATAAATAGTTAGACACACACACACACACACACACATACACACACACACACACACACACACACACACACACACACAGAGGGGTAAATAAATCCCCACCACACACACACACACACACACACACACACACACACACACACACCCACACCCACACACACATACACACACACACACACAGGTAAACAAAATCCACCACCCACACACACACATACACACACGCACACACACATACACACAGGTAAACAAAACCCACCCCCACACATACACAGGTAAACAAAACGCCAACACTCACACACACACACACACACACACACACAGGTAAACAAAAACACACCACACACACACACACACACAGGTAAACAACATCCCCGTTAGCGTTGGCGAGGCGAGGCGTCACGTGAACACAATTAACTTTCGCTAAGGAAGACACCAGCCAGGAGGGGACCACTTTCGCTCCCCACCTGTTGCCCAACCAGTGAGAGTGAGAGTGAGAGTAAGAGTGAGAGAGGAGTATTGAATGTATGAGTTGAGATGGTATTGAGTGCTGGGATAGTAAGAGTGAGGGTGAGAGAGGAGGATTGGAAGTAAGAGTTGAGGTGGTATTGAGGTCTGGGAGGGTAAGAGTGAGAGTGAGGGTGAGAGAGGAGGATAGAAAGTAAGAGTTGAGGTGGTATCGAGGTCTGGGAGAGTAAGAGTGAGAGTGAGGGTGAGAGAGGAGGATTGGAAGTAAGAGTTGAGGTGGTATTGAGGGCTGGGAGAGTAAGAGTGAAAGTGAGAGAGTAAGAGTGAAGGTGTGAAGGAGTGTGAGTCAGAGAGAAAGAGAGTGAGGAGGATTGAAAGTAAGAGTTGAGGTGGTAATGAGAGAGAGAGAGAGAGAGAGAGAGAGAGAGAGAGAGAGAGAGAGAGAGAGAGAGAGAGAGAGAGAGAGAGAGAGAGAGAGAGAGAGAGAGAGAAGAGGATTGCAAGAAAGAGTAGGGGTGGTAGTAAAAAGATTAGATACAAGAATGAGACAAGACCATCCTAGAGTTGGAAAACCAACCCTGTACAGCATAAACAGAAGTAACAGTAATAGTAAAAACAGTAGTAACAGTAAGACCATAAACAGAAGTAACAGTAAGACCATAAACAGGAGTAACAGTAAGAGTATAAACAGAAGTAATAGTAAGATTATAAACAGAAGTAACAGTAAGATTATAAACAGAAGTAACAGTAAGACCATAAACAGGAGTAACAGTAATAGTATAAACAGGAATAACAGTAAGATTAATAGTAACAATTCAAGTAACAAATGAGTGAGGAGTAACACTAAGTTAATTAAATTAGTCATTACGTTACTGAGGTAAACTACTGGAGGCACTTGAGTAATCCAATATTAGCAAACCACTTATCATGATCCTTGGTGTGTTTCTTGGCACAGTCTGGGAGTATTCAGTAGCCTCCAGTTTACTTCCAAATGCATCGTGATATTAATTAAATCCACTCGTCCCTTTACAAGCTTAATTTTAATTATTTTTAAGTGGGACAAGATGTTGAAAAAAAAAAAAAAATGGTAATTCGCTCATTTACTTTTTTTTTTAATTAGTCCCTTGCAATTTATTTATTTATGACTTATTATATTTCCTATGAGTTTATTTCCTATCTGAATGAAGGGAGCGGCGACCACCCCCCCCAACCCTCCCTCATCATCCCTACCTGCACTGAAATGTCTGCTTAACTGTTTGTTGTGTGGGCCGTTACCTGACCTCTGACCTGACTTCCTACCCTTGACTCGCTGCTTCATGACAAATTACGATCAACGTCGGTGGTTGCATGGGGTGTGGTGGGGAGGAACAGAGTGAGGGAAGGGAGGGGGAGGAGAGAAGAAAGAGAGGGAGGAACAGAGGCTGAGAGAGGGAAGGGAGGGGGAGGAGAGGAGAAAGAGAGGGAGGAAAAGAGGCTGAGAGAGGGAAGGGATGAGGATAGGAGAGAGGGAGGAACAGAGAGAGAGAAGGGATGGGGAGAGGAGAAAGAGAGGGAGGAACAGAGAGAGAGAAGGGATGGGGAGAGGAGAAATAAAGGGCTAGAGTAGGGGTAGAGGCTGAGAGAGGGAAGGGATGGGGAGAGGAGAAAGAGAGGGAGGAACAGAGAGAGGGAAGAGGATGGGGAGAGGAGAAAGAAAGGGCTAGAGTGGGGTGAGAATAGGAGATGAGAAGGGAAGGGATGGGGAGAGGAGAAAGATAGGGGAAAAGTGAGGAGAGACTGAAAAATGGGAAGGGAAGAGATGTGGAAAGGAGAAAGAGGGGGATAGAGTGGTGAAAGATTGGGAGATGATAATGGAAGAGGTAGGGAGGGAGAGGAGAAAGAGAGGGATAGAGTCGTGAGAGAGAGAAAGTGGGGGAGGAATAAGACAGAGAGAGAGAGAGAGAAAGAGAGGGATAGGAAAGAGGCAACTAGTGAGCTATAGAGTATAGAATTCGTGGCAAAATTTGGATTAATAACACGCTTTTTAATTCTCTACCTATTATCACAGGTCCAGTTACGTGATGTCCCCAAGGAAATATTATAGAGGGAGGGAAGTTCTGTGGTTAACACCCTTATTTCCTGAGAGAGGGAAAGTGAGGCTTGGGGCGAGAGGGGGGAGCGGGGGGAGGGGGTGAAAGGAAGGAAGGGTGGGGTTGCTAGTCAGACGTACTCGAAAAGGAAGGAGGGAGAGGGAGATAGGGTGGGGGAGTTAAGGGATGGGGAGGAGATAAGAGAAAGGGAGATGGGAAAGAAAATTATTATAGGCAAGGGAGTAGCATCCAGGTCACCTCTCTCTCTCTCTCTCTCTCTCTCTCTCTCTCTCTCTCTCTCTCTCTCTCTCTCTCTCTCTTGATGATGATGATGGGTGTGGAAGGGGAAAGAGCCAGCAGAGACCTCAGAGGTCAACTTTCCTTTACAGCCACAACTACACACTACTATACAAACTACACTTTCTCCCCCACAAAACCTTCCCTCTTAATACATACACACACATACAAACACACAAATAAAAAAACAAATTCTATGACACACACACACAAACAAATAAACACACACATACTCTGACACACAAAATCACTATATATGTATATATATATATATATATATATATATATATATATATATATATATATATATATATATATATATATATATATATATATACATATACATACATACATACATTATATATACATACATATACATACATATATATACATACATATATATATATATAATACATGTTCTTTCTACCCCACAATACCTTCCCCCTTAACACTCATACACACACATTACCACACATAATTTCACTATAGATACATTTTCTCCCCAACAGTACCTTCCCTGTTTACACACACACATACACACACACTATACATACACTTTCTCCCCTACAATCCCCTCTCTGTTTATACACTTACAAACTCCCATAAACATACACACAACTACAAAACTACATACTTCTATACTACACTTTCTCTCTCACAACACCTTTCCTCTTTAGAAATACACACATAAGTACGTGCGCGCATCCACTCGAACACACACACATACAGGCCTCTTTTCTTCACACACACTCACACACACACACATACACACACACACACACACACATACAGCCCTCGTTTCTTCACACACACACACACACACACACACACGAAAGTCTCGAAACCTTAATTTTAACATAGTACATTATTTGTTCACATTATACATGGAGCCTCCAATCTACCTTAATAGTTTTGTTGGAGTGTTCTATCTCCTTCCAACTTTTGCACAGGAAACTCTGCCTCATAGGTATGGTTCTTAGAAATGGGAAAATGACATTGGTATTATCAGGGGGCGCATAACCACCCATCTTGAATATTATAATGGTCAATGTTCATGCATGTATATAAATATTTTTTGTATACACGGAAAATCATAAATCTTTATCGATTAACAAACCCTGGGTGTGAAAAAAAAAAAAAAAAAATAAATAAATAAGACTCATTTTTCACATGTCTCAACATTTCTGATGCTAATTGGAGCCCAATTGATGTCGCTACAGTAAGTGAGTTTGTGATATGTCCAACCCTCAGCAACTGACGTGTCCACAAAAGGCAAATAGTGAGTTTCAATGTCAATATTTAGGACTATAGCCTGAGGGGGCCTGAATATCCGACTCTCCAGGACAATAGTAATTTCACCAGTAGGGTTTATACATAGAGAGAGAGAGGCCTTGTTGGTTCACGAGTATAATATCATCCCGGTTCACTCTCTCTTCCTCTTTCCTGTGAACGCAAACAATGGGTAACTTTCCACAACAAGCGACTCTCACTCATCTTTGTTCTGTTGTTAGTCATGTGTGAAAATGGCTGGGGTTTATCATATGTATTAAGATTCAAACATAAAATTTTTTCCCTCGTGTTTATTTGGGACTATGTTATGTTGTTAGTGGAGAGTAATAGGTGGAGTTATATATGTAATAATATTCTAGCATTAAAATGATTCACTCAATTTATTATCCTTCTTTCAAATGGAACAACAAAGGCTATTTCATAAGGTCACCAGGTAATACCCTCAGATATATTGAGCTTAATCCTACCGTGTCTCTAAATCCATTGTGTTATATTGAACCAAGTTATAATTTCCAAGGTCTTTTATTGACAGAACCATAGTATGTTGCTACAATCACAGACAGAGGAAACATTATGGTGTGTGTGTCGCTCGGTACAAGTTTATTCTCAGAAGTAACTTGTGTTCTGGCAACCCTTACTTGGCTCTGAAGTACAAGATAATACTGACTGGAGTCGAGGATGGATCACCCACCCACCTGGACTGCTTCACTAATACACTTGAACTTCAGTATCTCCCTCCCTCAGATCCTGTTTCACTTATTCAATTTTTAATTTTTAATTATTTTTTCTTAGGTAAACTAAATTATCAGCCATGAATCAAAGCAACCTACGAAAAATCTGTCATAAAGGATATCCCTATGCCACTTTGACCCTTATGAGCTTGTGACAATGCTTAAAACATACAAAGTCTGTTAATTCAACAAAATTCTTAGATGTGTTTCCATATATAAACTCGCAAGAAACGTCACTAACACTTTAAGACAAAATTCTCTGACGAAATATCAACCCACATTTTACACAACCCATTACATTTGTTTTGGTATTTCACTTCCCTGTTTTTTTTACTCTGGCATTAATTGTATAGTATGTAAATGCATGGTGCAGAGTTTTATCAGTCAGTGTGAGAGCAGCAAACATCTGCATCCTTACAAAACTGAGGACTATCCCTGAACGTAAAGGTTATCACCACACACGTATGACTCAGCCGTGTAGGAGAAGATGAAGGAGCTATCATTTTGTTAGTGAATGGAAGGCTACTGGTTCCCTCCAACCATGTCACGAAACGGCCTCCCTCAGTATGTGTTTTCATTTTCTGGCTCAGGTTGGAAGATTTAGGAGCCTCCAATGTACTGACAAAATACTGGGATCACGATATATTTGTTACAACGACAATGATATTCTCTCGTGGCGAACCCAAACGTTACATCAGTTAAAAAATAATAATATTTATGTATCTCTAATAACAAGTTTCAGGAGCAGCTCGAATAAAGGAAGCTGTGTTGTCATCAAACTGCAATTAAATTCAAGGAACAAACTGGTGTAACGGAGACATAAATGAAATATATACATATACTCTTTATCAGTCTATTTTTTAATAAAGCATTTACAGGTGGATGCAAGTAATTACCTCTCTTGAGCACCTGTGACTCACCTGTGTGCCACGATATTCCACTCACGCATGGATAACGCTGTCTTTTTTAATCAATGATACAGTGTTTAGATGTGTCCAGTTCTACTCATACCGTCAAACCCCATTACTATTAACTGATTCACCAAAGGACTAATTAGCAAAGAGCAAACCACGTTATGACGCACATGTGAGGTGAACGTGCATGAAAACACCAACTTAACACCATCATTATGAAACACTAATTCCTTTTATAAACAATACATGGATAGGCTATAATTATCTGTCATATTCCTTGTAATAGTTGGATAATTAGAGTTCTTGATAGATTTAATTATCACTACCCTTCTTAATATCAGCTACTTTTTGTGAGGTTTGCTCTTATCACACACTGGATATATACAATTACGGATCTGATTCCTAGATTATAAAGCTGAAATAAAAGTAAGAAATGTTCATGGAGCAAATGGTATAATAGTTACTTTAATTTCCAGGAGATAAACTTAATCTCACTTTTCGACAATGAGTGGATTCAAAGTTTTACTCACTGATAAACAGACAACATTTTAGCGGTATACAAAGATTCTCAGTATACAGTATATGTATTCTATTGTACTTGTCTCAGATTATGAAGAATTATTACATACAGTATATACAACAGACAGTATAAAATTTGCTTGTAGTACAGTACATGGGTAACTAATATGTACAGTGTGTAATGCCCAAGAGTACAGTACAGTACATCCTCAGGCATGCACAAGGGTGACTTATTTATATGTTACAAATTTGGTCTCGATTCTAGTGCAAGGGCAATTCACAATCCTTTAGACCAACACAACGAACCACAAAATGTGACATTGCCAGTACGTGTGACTCTAATGTTTGAGAGTTTGAAGGGAAATAAAATAATGCCTGGGAATCGAGACCAAAGTGTGGTGATTTCAACGATGGATAAAATAGGTATCCACTGTTTTAAAGCAACGTGTTACGAGTACAGCAATGATAACACACACACACACACGCGCACACACGCACGAACACACACACACACACACATAATAACACACACACACACACACATACAGTCATCCCGGTCTCGTTCACGTTCAGCTTGCGGCATAGTGTGTGTGTGTGTGTGTGTGTGTGTGTGTGTGTGTGTGTGTGTGTGTGTGTGTGTGTGTGTGTGTGAGGTTCGTATCGGTGTCACAGACCTTGAGGCAATAGCTTTGACAGAAAAATAGACTGGTCAACCACAGAGCCACAAATATCACACGGATTATTTTTGAGTGTGTTTCGTCTGTGGACCTCTAGAGGGCTTAAGGTCTAACAATAAATATGGTCCAGGTCACACACACACACACACACACACACACACACACACACACACACAGGTTTTCGTGCTGGACATTATTTTCTGTGTGTGTGTGTATGTAATTGAGAGAGTATTTGTGTGTGTGTGTGTGTGTGTGTGTGTGTGTGTGTGTGTGTGTGTGTGTGTGTGTGTGTGTACAGGTGGGCGGATGGGTGGTGGTTGAACTACTCCTCTCAATAGCATCATAAACCACAACCCAACAAAGTGGTGTTGTATTGACGGGTGCTGCTCTATGGGGTCACACACACCCATATACACAAAACATCCAGCTGTTTTGTGTGTGTGTGTGTGTGTGTGTGTGTGTGTGTGTGAGAGGGAAAAATAAGTGTGTGTGTGTGAGGGAAAAATAAGTGTGTGTGAGAGGGAAAAATAAGTGTGTGTGTGTGTGAGGGAAAAATAAGTGTGTGTGTGTGTGTGTGTGTGTGTGAAAAATAAATGTGTGTGTGTGTGTGTGTGTGTGTGTGTGTGTGTGTGTGTGTGTGTGTGTGTGAGGAAAAAGTAAGTGTGTATCTAAGTGTTTGTGGATGTGTACCTGTGTTTATAGTAGAAATCAACGTCTGGGATAACTACACTACAACATCTGCAAATACCAAAAGTTACAGTATAATCAGTGTGAGGTAAATTATTTGTCATGGAACTAAAGGCTACCAAAATCTTCCTAACAATAACAAAACCAGAGTACCTTTATAAATTATGAAGGTGGTCATTCTTTAATTAAGGCAAAAATTTGGGATGAGTCAGGGGCCTTCATTTCACTAACAAAATCTATGCCCCCTTGTAACTCCTCAAAGGAAATCATTATCTGTAACACTCTTAGACTCTGCACTCGTATTACTAACACTTGAACGAACACCATGCATATAATATTAACACACAATACTCAATATATCAATATCACAAAGCAACAACTACTCAATCTGTACCAGTCAGTGTCATTACGATGCACATTATACTCGATTGCATTATTATTTTTTTTTTTTCACCATCAGAGTGTGTACAACAAACAACAATTGAGGTCAGTTACTGTGTGTTGTTTTTGTGTTGTTTTTGTTATTGGTAAAGTGGTTGACCCCTCGCAAAATAGAGAGGTTACTGAAACGCAATCGTGTCATGTACTCAACTGGTCGCTATTACCCAACACACACAGAGAGAGAGAGAGAGAGAGAGACGAAGAGAGAGAGAGAGGAGAAGAGAGAGAGAGAGAGAGAGAGAGAGAGAGAGAGGGTCAATTGGTGGTATATAGCAACAGATAGATTTAGTACAGTGTTGGTAAATCTGGAGCAACTGATTCCTTCCAGCTATTCAAGGCAACAACAGGACACCATCATTATTTTTATTTATTTTGTTTTGTTTCGTGGTATACTTGAGAGGAATCCAGGCACTCTAATGAAACCCAAAAGTGTACTGTCCCCTTAATTAATGAAACTAACTCTTATGGGGATGATAGTTTGGTGTGGGTTAGTTATTGAAGGGGCGACTGATTCCCTCACACTATGCTACAAAACTGACTCTTGATTCATATTATATACTGGACGATTGTGGTCTGTTTCTTGGTGTAGCTTGGAGGAATCTGTAGCCCTCCAATTAGATCACAACTTAGGTCCCTCTGTAGTGTATTTCAACCTTCAGTATATAAAACTTTAAAACATACACTCCATAATACAAACATATATACATACACACATACATACAGTACATACAGGCATACACAATATAGATACATGTGTACAAACAAACAAGCATAAACATATAATACGTAAATGAAACGAGCAAACAAATCCAAGCAAGTACAGTAAACAAACAACATATTTACAACCAAAATATTTACAAACAATCAAACAAACAAAATACAGAGCAAAAAAAAAAAAACTATATATAGAAAGGAATAAATGGCAGTACATATTACCATGGTTAGATAATATTAACACCTTAAGTAGTATTAGTGAAATAAGAGAGATTTTCGAGTGACGACTATAAATTACTGACGCCATTAAAATAAAACAAAAAATATTACCACAAAATAGTACCAAAAGTATACTGTCCTATTGATTAAGGAAAATAGGACACAACAAACAGTTTAATTAAAGGACCCTGTGATATAGTCGGAAAATTGGGAGTAAATGAGTCCTTCACACATTGCCACGAAACACCATATAATATTTAAAAGGAGCTTGTTTTGTGGCAGAGTCAGGAGGAATCAGAAGCCACCAAGTTTCATCCAGGATCACAGGGTTCTTAAGTAAACTATGATAGGACTTGTGTGTTCCTTTATTTGGGTCTTAAATACACAAGTTGGGGCTTAAATACACAAGTATGTTCTTTTATTTGTTTTTTACTTCTCTTACATTTATAGACAATAGCACATTAACTTTTTTGTCTCCTTTCAGCACGAATAATGGAACCTGTGTAACTCTATGTTTAAAGATTTATTGGAATCGTGTTTCTCCACCTACCCCTCCCTCCCTCTCTCCCACCCTCCCTCATATTCTCTCTCTCTCTCTCTCTCTCTCTCTCTCTCTCTCTCTCTCTCTCTCCTCTCTCTCTCTCTCTCTCTCTCTCTAATTATTTATCGATCTATCTATCTACCTGTCTAATTATCTATCTATCGATCTATCTATTTAGCTAACTTTAAGTCAATCAACCTCTCTCTCTCTCTCTCTCTCTCTCTCTCTCTCTCTCTCTCTCTCTCTCTCTCTCTCTCTCTCTCTCTCTCTCTCTCTCACATTATCTGGCCTCGAACCCAAGTCACGCCCAAGCAGGTATGTAACTGTACCAGCACCTTGTCTTTCCAGGTGAAGTTAGAGTTAGTCGGTGTGAAACTCTCCTTCTTCTACTTTCCCGGGAGAGTCTGCTTCAGGTTAGGTTAAGTTAGGTTAAGTTAGATTAGGTTAGGTTAGGTTAGGTTAGGTATGGTTTCGTTGGTTAGGTTTACTTCGTTTAGGTTTATTTAGGTTAGGATAGGTTAAGTAGGATAGCTTAGATTATGATAGGTTATGTTAGAATTGGTTAAGTAGGTTAGGATAGGATTGGTTAAGTAGGTTAGGTAAGGATTGTTTTAATTAGGTTAGGTAAGGATTGTTTAAGTAGGTTAGGTTTGATTTGGTTTCAGTTGGTTAGATTTGGTTAGGTTTGGTTAGGTTAAGTTTTGTTTATTTAGTTTTGGTTAAGTAGGTTAGGTTACGTTCGGTTAGGTAATGGTAGGTTAGGTTTATGTGGATGTTATACTTTCAATCAATCAATCAATCAATCTATCTATCAATCTATCTAACGTCCTTGATACACTAAAGGTTATCTTGACAATGAGAAAGAATTGATATACACCCCTTTAAATAATATCAGGTTGATGTATATTTTTCTGGCCACAGATTAATATTATTCATCACTCTATCAAAATATAAATGTGTACACGCAAATACAATAAAATAAATAAAATAAACACACTGTAAGCCACACACAAAAGAAACAGTTGTATCCATTTCCACGACTTCTACACGACAACAACAACAACAAAACACACACACGATTGAAGAAATGGTAGAGAACAACATATTATTATACTGCGACTTGATATAAGAAGCACCAACAACTTAAGTAGTATTGTAGCAAGTCACTCAACAAATATTCTAACGCCTACACAAGCCTAGCCTACATGGAAACACAATAAACATAAGAGGTAAACAATAATAGTGAAAGTGTAAACAGAAGCAGGTTGACCTCATTGCCAAGCTCAACAAAATAATAATAATAATAATAATAATAATAATAATAATAATAATAAAAATAAAAATAAAAATAAAAATAAAAATAATAATAATAATAATAATAATAAATAATAATAATAATTGAGGAGTAAACAAATAGTATTGGCTAAATATTGTTAAAAGACACAGTGATGGAATATTTATCCTACACACACATATATACATTGGCACATACACAGTAAATAAGTGAATGCTATATACAGGTAAACAAAAGGAGAGATAGATAGATAGAGAGATAGATAGATAGAGGGAT
>JAWQEG010004473.1:0-32500 GCA_033782935.1 Petrolisthes cinctipes
AATTTTGTGACATCCAACTTGATTTGCATATGAATACCAGCAACCAGTAGTAGTGTTCTTTCTTTAGTCTGCCTTGCCAAGAAGAAGGTGTTCATTCACATTCTTAGCTTAGCGGACAATATTAATTTCTGCCTGCCGAGTCCACTGCCTACTGATTGATACCTTTTATATTTATTTATTCAAGTGTCTAAGATGGTAATTCGTTTTTGTTACATTGGAGTGCCTTGATTCCTCCAAAGTATGCCAGGAAACAGGACCAGAAGAGCAAAAATAATGGTGTTCTGTTGCTTGGAATAGTTTGGAGGATTCAGTTGCTCCAGAATTACCAACACAAAACTTCCCCCTTAATGCACAGACTCACATTTGAGTAATATGACCTTGTGTGTGTACTGTACTTTAAGCTGGTACGCCTCGCTACTTGTGAGATACCTACAACAGGAAGGAAAGTGAGCAAAAGTTATAATAGTTTGTTGACAAGCAGACAGTAATAATATTTTACTGTCTTCCTGTCAATAAACTACATTTTTTTTTCACTTTCCCCTCTTTTTGTAGCCCCCTCAAAAGTAACGAGTCATACCAGCTTAAAAAATAAAGATAATATTTATTTAATGAGGGAGTCGATACGTCTTAATAATAATAATAATAATAATAATAATAATAATATATAGAATCCTACTGAATCCCTACCTTGTATTTTTGTTGTTGTGACTTGGTGGGGATGTTGTGGCCTCGAAATCCCAAGTACAGTATTGACAAGAGTTACAACTATCCCAAAGTCTCCATTAGGTTCAGTATATTTCCTTCCTTCGTGTAGTGACTGACTCGTAAATCACTTCATCAATAACATCATCATTAACATCACTATCTTCACTTCTTTCTTCTCTTTCTTTTTATTCTTGCTTGCTTGCTTGCTTCCACTGGTACGATTATTTTTGTTACTTTTATAATCGCGTAACAAACTTTTTCTTTTTCTTTTTTTTATTATTTCGTTACATATGAGGCTGTCTTGTTTAAGTTACTTTCTTCTCTTCTTCACTTTGCCAATTAAGTTCACCACACTAAGCAACAAACATATATACTGAGGCATTGGTGTTCTATATTTACTTTTTCCGTTTAGGCTACGACTTGCAGGTATTATAGCCTAATCTATTTTCAATATGACTCGACCAATATCTTTTCTTCCTTCCTTCCTTCAGTCTCCAAGCAACCAATCAAGCAACCAGCCTTCAAGCACTGGAATCATCAAACTCTCACCATACAGCAACATCAACTATAATAATTACGACACTTAGCACCCACCACCTTCCTTCCTCAACATTAGGCTACACACACATACACACACACGCAAGCCGATGCCCGTCGTATCAACAACACCAACTACGATCACCAATCCTCGAATTCTGAATGCGTCAGAAAATTATACGCTCGTGTTCCGTAATGCGATCCAAAGGCCCCATCATCCCACGCGAGAGGGAGGATGAGGGAAAGGTAGTGTTGGTGGTGGTGGTGGAGAAAGAGGAGGAATGAGAGGGAGAGGGAGAGCAGAGCGGTCGACACCCTCACCGCCTCCCAGTTGGCGGGCATATGACACACTTGGTTATTTTGCTTCTTTCCGTGCTTCTGTTCAGTCCATTCCCGTCACCCCACTAGCTAGCTATAACTCCCTCAATAGGTCTAGTCTAGTAGGTAGCCAGTGTAGGGAGGTGGTGATGTTAAGTTTGATCACACCTTCCTAAACATAATCTACACATCCCTAATTCTTCTGCCTCCATGTTCTCCATCTCAGTTTTACACATCCTCTCTCTCTCTCTCTCTCTCTCTAAACAAATAAATAAACCAATTATTTACAGGACTAGGTACCATCTTCAACTCATTATTAATAACTTATAGTAACTGGAATGTATTGGAAGGAACGGTGGAGGGGTTGAAGGAGGAGCTAGTAGATGCATGAGTTTCATGTTCCAATAATTATGACTCCATGGTAAGACTACTTGAAGAAGTACCATATCTCTACCATCCTCATACGTTTAACCCTTAATTAATTCTGGATATATAATACTTGATACAAGATACTATCACTTGGCTTACTTCGAATAACCTGATCGAGTATTAAGCAAAATCAAGCAAATATGAAACACAGGATAAGCGTGTAATTGGTTCACTAGTATGTCAAATGATTCGAGACTTCAACAAGACCTGGATACAAATTTTGGATTGCGAGTGTACGGTACAGTACATGTGAAGAGGCGATATCGATTATTCGATGCATTATCACGGGCTCTCGGCCTCTTAGGGAAATAATTTAATATTCAAATAGAATGGGGCATTTCCGAAGAAAATGCCATAGAAGAACAGTGTTTTAGAATGGTATAAATTATTGGGTAAAGAGGGTAGAAATATCGTAATACTAACAGGCAATAGAGTAGATATTTACCAAAGTGTCTTAGAATGCTATAAATTAATGGGTAATGAAGGTAAAAACATCGTAATAGAATAGATAATTACCAAATTTATTAGAACCACCCTTACATTGAAATTGACTATAGCCTAACTATCCATAGGGGGATTCCAATACTTTTTTTGCACCATTTTCCGGCAATGTTGAACAGAAAATGCAGCTTTATGTAGATTATAGACAATGTTAATGGCTTCATCCCTAGATTACAGTATTGCTGAGGTTTTATAGTCGTTAACATAAAACATAAATAAATAAATAAACAAACATTTTTACGTGCCTGATGTACGATTGCCATATAATTCCTTGTCCATTATTACTATCACTGCTTGTTGTTAATACTCTTGTAAGGTTTCCGGAGGCTCTTGGTAGATTTGAGCTCTTATATCTCTATCAATCAAGTCCTGGAACATTGATTAACACTTGTCTGGATGGATAAAACACTCGAGCACATGTTGTCAATCACACTTATGTTTTTCTCTATTCATAACCAGGACCGTACATCTTATAATTACGTAGTTGTGAATTATTTACGTAGTTGTGAATTATTTATGACATTCAATCATCTTTAAATAAATACCAATCTTGGAGGCATTATAAGATTAATATTATCATCAGGTTGGATTCTACTCTTTATTATCCCATTGCATATTCTAAATTCTATTCTCCACGTGTAAAACAATGCATCCAGTTTTTAAGCCCATAATTGGCTAGAATATTCGTCCTATACCAGAATAATATATAATATAGAACATGGTCTATTATTATAGCCTATCTTGGAGGAACATATTAATTTATACTTAAATAATAGATTTGATAGCAATTACCCACATTTGGCTAGCTTGTTGTATCCTTCCATTAACTTGGTTCTTTTGCATCACATAACTACGGGCCGCATTTTTACGTTCTGTGCAAGCAATTATTACAGTGTGGGTGGTCCGACGCTACTTTGACGCTCTGGCCGTAACTCAAAAACTAACCATGTCTCAGTTTCGAAAATATTCTCAATGTGTTTCCCACGAAAAGTTACTAATACTATCAAACCCAACCTAACCTAAGCTAACCTAACCTACCGAGGGGGCGTGGCTAGACTAAAATGGGTCACAGTACGGGAATACACCTTTGGGCCATATTCAATAACATTTGTGGTGCATACGATGGCGTGGTACCAATACAGCGGCTCCATAGATAAACAATTGAGCCATTGTACCACACCATCGTATACACCATCAATGTTTTTGAATATGGCCCTACAACTCATGTACTGGATTTGCCTTTATGATAATTACCCGTTCTGGAGTTATGGGATAGATGGACAATATTAGTTTATTCAAGTATTGAGTAAAATATACAGACTTGTAATAATTCAAGAGTTCATTATCATATATTTTATTTAGTATTGGTCAAAAATGACCAACTATCAGTTACAGAACTTAATTACAGTTGCTTCAAAAAGTATTTGTAAGCTTGATTCAAATTGTTACAGGAATAAGCACTATATCTGTGATCTTGGTGTGGTGTTTGTATAGTTCATTGGTTGTACTGCATGCAGATTGGTTACAGACACTTTCTGAAGGAACTGTAATATATAAAAATCTAAAACTCACAACCTATGCACACCTTTATGATTTTTTCAAGAGTATCATTATCTAAAACAATATACTTGTACAGGCAATGTGACCCAGCACATCACATAATCATTAATTATTTAATTTTACAGCACAATACACTGTTTTATACGGTAAGCTTGATTCAGTAAAGGCTACAAACAGCATCTCGGTAACTGCACACATTGCACATGTACTGTCAAACTTTTTGTCTATCTAAAAGAACAATCCGAAAAAACTGTTAAACATAAAACACAAGAGACGAGACAAGAGTTTGTAAGGCTCCAATGGTTATACAGTATATTGCTGTGTCAGCTGTTCATTCAAATTATGTTCTGTCAGTCACTCTTTCTTTTCACAAATAACATAAACATTTCCAATTTTCTCTACCCACAAATTACAAAATTCCTAGTTTTGATGCTGCACTGTTAACATACAGTATTATGGTAATTATCACAGACTTATTCCTTACAATATAATGTATGAAAATGAATACAATATAATAATATGGTAGAGTATTTACAATAATGATCTGCTGTAAAATGAAAGCATTGTTAAATGGGATACCACCCTGCATGCTGCCATTCTTACTGATACAAGTACCTAAAGTACTTATTAGTGTTTTCATGTTGCAATATCATGAAAACACACATATAAACATAATGTCAGGGACAAAAACAGTATAGGCTGCAAATAAAAACTAGTAATAAAATGTCAAAATATTTAAACTCAGTTCAGATAGAAAAATAGCATGCAGGAAGTGACTTTTCTAATGTAATGAGAATGTGTAAAATTTACTATAACAAAACCTATACCATGGATACTGGTACAGAACTATATCAATTGTATGCATTTCTGTAGCTGACAGTAAAATTCTATTGGTTAATGAAGATTGATCAAAGATGAGTTAGGGTTTGATTTATTCGAGGATGAAAGAAGACCGCCCTAGGCCGAAAAAGACCCTGTAGGAAGTGGAAGAAGGTGCCAGAGATGGACAGCAAGCAAACACGAAGGAAATATAAGCAGAGTTAGGAGCCTCAAGTTAGCCAATCATATGCAAGCTATTCATATTAGATGTGAACATTTACCATTACTTTGTAGAAAAGCCGACTATAAACAACTGTTGAGCTCCATAACACGTAATTTACTTTGGTAATCTTTGGGAGAGGCGGGCACAGAAAACACTGTCATCACAGAGAAGCTCTAAGTACGGTACAACTGTAAAAATATGACTCAACCATAATGGATATTATAACACTTCAACCACAAGTCATGCCTCATAATTATATACTTTACTACCGATATGGCACTAGATGATTTTACTTAACACGTAGGCACTCTTCATCCACAAGACTTTATACTTTTAATCCTATAATAATGACCACAACTGTTTATTTTACTAAACACAGGACAAAAACGAGTCAGATTAATACTCTTTTCTTGTTCAACATTTACGAAACAATTGATATCCTTTGCAATTTTCTGGTTAACACCGAGTGATACATTTCGTAGTATTCCTGATGTCCAAAGTTAAAACCTATCAATATTAATTACATAAGCACATATACCTGTATAATATATTCGGACTCTTAACTACATGATTTTACATGCTAATGGAAATACCCTGTTGTCTCATTAGTTGATAATCCAATTCAATAATAAAGTGTGGTATGATCCCTTCCACGTCTCTTCTTCATTCGTCAATCCTACTATGTTTCCCCTGCAGTGCTAGAGAGCGGTGCCGATGACACCCATGTCAGTCCCCACTTGAGGTTGGTCAGCAAGAATTTGAGTGCCTTGGTCCACTGTTCCTCACTGTTGAACTGCATTCTGTAGGTAATGGAATGAAATAAAGTTTAAATTTTCTTAAACAACTTATGATGTTTTGTTTTTTTCCGGTAATTCTCTTCAGCACCAAAACTTATTACCATTATGCAGCAACTCTACATCTTAACCATACCTAGTGTTGATGCTTTATTTTTTCCTAGAAATATCCCATACCGGGACCAGCCTTGGATGAAGCCACAATAAGTGAGGAATTTTTCTATTCTTTTCCACTGCAGGTCTACCAAGGATACTATAAGTTAGCCTCAGTAAACTATCACAGAACAAATTACTGCTAACATTATTGTATTCCTATAAAGAAAAAACTGAAGAAGTCTGCACTTTAAGAAGCAAAGCATCCAACTTACTTTATAGAGAGAGAGTTATTGGAGTTACGGTCCTCAATAAAATGTTTGTTGATACGATATGGCAAGCAGAAACGACCGGCTTGACCTTTCTGTGCTTCCACATATTGCTGGAACTCTGCAACACACTCGAGGAAGGCAGCCATCCCAGCATCAAACTTAGTGTCCCACAGGAAGCGGAAGCCCCCAGAGCCATAGAGGGGCAATTCACGGTTCTCTCCCACCACCTAATGCAGAGTGTGAATGGATAAATGAATGATGCATGGACCAGTCATTATAGAGGGACTATCCATATCTGGTACCAATTGTTTTGAGAAGGTCATACCAAACTGGTTCTCTCCTTCCAGAACATGCCTAGTTACTCTAGGGACCGAGAGTACTACTATGTGGATCTGCTAGTAAGCTTTCTGATATCTAGTTATTAACAACTTCTTAGTACTGTATTGTATACTTTTTTATATCTAAAATTATTATATCAATATGCATTTCATTCAGTGCTACCTTTAAATATTTGTCATATAACCCAAAAGAAACAAAAACACTGTTGTATTTTGATAATGATGATGCAAATACTGTGCAATAAAATAAAACAAAAATAGTTAGTTTTATTGACTATGCAACTCATTACTCACTTCAATGTAGGAATGGTTGCCATATGGAACGAGTCTATACTTGGAGAACTTGAGTCCTATCTTGCGAGCGAGTGAAGCAAGGAGGAGGACGGTCTGACCCCAGGCTGCATTGATCTCCTGCCATGATACAGGTGCTGCTGGTAAACGACCCAAACGCAAGTTGTTGATGGTTCCAAAGTGGCCAGAGTGCCAAATGTGGAAGGTTGTATTGAATATGTTTGTCTTCTTTAAACGATCCAACTGGTTCTGAGTGTAGCTTAGCTGATTTTTCAAGCTGAGGGGCAACATATGGAAATAATAAGTTACACTCGTAATAACAGCATTGAGAAGGAAAAGCCATGAGCTAGGCAATGTTGATGACTGATAAGACATTCCATAATCAGTCTATAAAGTCACAATACTGGCCATCATCATCACCAGTCCATAAATTTCCAAAGTTAGGAATATGTTGATAGCTTACTTTTATACTTTCTGTACAGTACTGTACTGTACTTACATGGCTAAGGAAACCCTTTATGTGTATGGGTCCCTACAGAAGACAAGCAAATGGCATGTACAGTCAGCACAAAAAGTATAGAAACCACCCTTGCATTGCAATTAACTATAATTATCCATAGGGGGATTCCAATACTTTTATTACCCACTGTACAGTAGGTACTGTAAAAAAGGTAAAGAAAGAAAGAAATTAAATGTAAACAAACCTTCTATTTTCATCTTCCATTTTTGAAAGTTGAGCCTTGTGTGTGCAGTACTCTCTCCAATATCTCTCCTCCTGGTCCTGCAGTCTAGCTCGTTCCTCCTCGTGTTTGGCAAGTACACGTCCCGCTGAGTCTTGTTCCTCTTCCACCACTGCCAGCTCCTTGATTAGTCGTTCCTCCTCCAGTTTAAGCTGAGGTGTGGATCACATGAGTACATTTTGAAGTTTCCATCTTATGAAAAATCATAACTAGGTACCGGTATGTGTCAGAACTGTGAAATATTGCTGGGGTACATGGGATAATTCCTGAGATGTTATTACAGTATATCCAATATGTTTGAAACATAGTGGTGGAAATAAGTGACACAATAGTGAAAGTTGTAAATCAGCATTGCTAATGAAATGGCTGAGGGAACCCACATTGTCCAATTCATTTTGTAGTGCAGTGACATCAGTTTGTGGCATGTCAGAGAGTGAGTTGAGGAGCTGCTGTGAGAGCTGGGCCTGGCGTTGGGTACGGGACAGTGTGGCATCCATTAAGTCCAACAAGGCATCTGTACACTCCTCACACAGCGGGTGGTCCAGGTCACTGTTGGAGCTTACCAGATCATATAGACCTGTTGCCACCTGTGGCGTGAAGAGTTTTTTTACTGGTATTTATTTGTTATATTAATTTTCGTTTTATGGGTTAGACTGTTTATTAAAAGCAGTGGTCAGGACACGTAACATACACAAAGATAGGCAGCATCCAAATCCATATTCTGTAAAACACATAAATTTTACATAAACACACTGTTATGTCATATGTATATTCATCAATATTAAACACATTTCCAACAAATGGCAATATAAAACAAAAAAATTTCCTTTGATATGTATGTACAGTTGCAGACACATGAAACAGACACACTTCAAACGGGCCACTCATCAAACATAGAATAGGACGCGCCGCCTCTACACACAACGTCACATCCTACCCTATGCCCAAATTTTAGGTGTGTGTGTTTTATGTGTCCGCAACTGTACCTTGAGTGGCTGTGCTTTCTCAGTATCACCAGACTCTCCAACCAGTGTGAAGCCGTGTGGATGCTGGCCAGATTCTGAGAGTTGTAGAGGTGGTACCAACTTGTTTACATCTGACCCAGCAAAGTCTACTTCCTCTCCGCTGTATATTGGCACTGGAAAAGGACACGCAAAAATATATACAGTATAATAATAATTAGTATTCAACCGCGGACAATACTACATCAGTGGTTAAAATGCGTCACTACCATAAAAATTCAGAGGAATATCTATACAGTAAAACAATAATTAGTATTCTACCATGGACAATAGGAACTACATCAGTGGTTAAAATATATTATAAGAGAATTAAACATAAATTATATCACTACCAAAAAATATACAGAGGTATATATTATAATCTATATAATTATAATAGCCTTTACTGGGGCTGAATGGGAAACATATTGAGATATCTTTGTAGGGCAAATATGAAAAAATAGATAATAGATAAAAACAGCTTACATGCAAGTTCTGCAAGCGTGTGTTCGTTGAGATGAGAAAAACCAGGATCAAGTTGTATAGGGTTGAGACACCGCTGACACGCAAAATTGACCGTTACACGAGGATCCATAATGTGCTGCTCTCACACCCACCTGTAGAAATACACAACAACATAAGAATTTAGGAAACTGCAGAAGGCCTGTCGGGAAGTCGGAATATATTAATAGACAGCATAACATATACAGAAATATTAGAGGAGGGTACAAATTATTAAATAAAAGGTTAATGTCCAGGATTTGACTTTTTGTGAAATCTTAGGTTAGGTTTGGTTAAGTTCAATTAGGTTAAAGATTCTTTCCTCACAACAATTTGGTCAATAATGAATAGAAAAGGCATAAATAGGCATGAAAAACTAAAAGCATTTGGAAAAGTTCAAGTGGAACTTTTAATAATAATAATAATTGACATCATTTATAAATGGGGTGGACCTCCGTTATAAAAATTTCACTATTATTACAGAATAACTGTGTTTTTGGCTAGGATCGCAGAGTGTTACCACATCCGGCTAAGTCCCGGGAATTTGCCCCGGTCACTTTATGATAGTTTACACCAGTTATCTCCCGGTAGTTTGCCCAGGTTAGGTCCCGGTAGTCTGCTGTGGTCTAGGTTAGGTTAGGTGAGGTGAGGTGAGGTGAGGTGAGGTGAGGTTAGGTTAGGTTAGGTTAGGTTAGGTTAGGTTAGGTTAGGTTAGGTCAGGTTAGGTTAGGTCAGACTAATTTCCAAATTATGTTTGTAAATCGGGGCATATCTCGAGAGAAACACCATAGATGAAAAATGTGTTAGAATGGTCCAAAATAGTGGGTAATAATACTAAAATATACAATATAGTGAACTCAGTACTTCTGTAAATTTACCATATTTTCATGCCACATAATATTAATTTAACACAAAGGAATAAAATATCTCGTAAATATTTAAAACTCCAATAACAAAAATAACAAAAAATCTGAAAAATTACTAACATTGCTATACGGGCCATATTCAAGAACGTTTGTGGTGCATACGATGGTGTTGTACCGGTACGATGGCTCCATAGACAAACAAAAGAACCGTCGTACCGTACCACACCATCGTATACACCACGGATGTTCTTGAATACGGACCTACGTACCACAAGACTTCAGTGACGATCGAGTTTTTCTTTATTTCCTTTTCAGTGTTTGTGGCTTGACAAAATTTACCCCAGCTTCAACATCAAAATTTCCCTTTTTACCCCAGCTTCAACATCAAAATTTCCCTTTTTACCTCAACTTCAACATCAAAATTTCCCTTTTTACCTCAACTTCAGCATATCCCCAACTTCACCTTCAGAATTTCCCTTTTTTTACCTCAACTTCAGCATCAGAATATCCCCAACTATACCTTCAGAATATCCCTTTTTTACCCCAACTTCAGCATCAGAATATCCCCAACTTCACCTTCAGAATTTCCCTTTTTTACCTCAACTTCAGCATCAGAATATCCCCAACTTCACCTTCAGAATTTCCCTTTTTACCTCAACTTCAGCATCAGAATATCCCCAACTTCACCTTCAGAATTTCCCTTTTTACCTCAACTGCAGCATCAGAATATCCCCAACTTCACCTTCAGAATTTCCCTTTTTTACCTCAACTTCAACATTAGATTTTTCCCTTTCTTCCTTCAACTTCACCTTCAGAATTTTCCTTTTTTACCCCAACTTCAACATTTAGATTTTTTCCTTTCTTCCCTGAACTTCACCTTTTATTACCTCAATAATTCCCTGTTTGCTCTTGGACATTGACGGTGATCTTTTTGGTATTTCGTCTAGGTAGAAATTTCCCTGTCTACTCTTGAACAATATTTAATTTCCCTGTGTAGACTTCAAAATTCCATAAAACAAGAAAATTTCCCTGTACCTGGCAACACTGACTGCCAATATTTACAAGAGTCCGGGTCAAGTTTATGATATACACAAATAGACCCAAAGTTACCCAAGTTAAGGAACGTAACCTCTTGTGGTCAATTTGGAGTCATTGTAGGCCTTAATAAGTGTGCCTAAATATACCCAAACACTCTTATCGTGTACTCAAACTTACTTACCTCAGAGATTATAGATACAGTATATAGATGCCATGTTCAATATGGAGTGAATACAAAAGACTTACCAGATGAATAAATGACTGAATTGAAGGGAATATAGGCTTGGAAAACCTTGTAGGACAAGAGATTATGATAGAGAGAATGGACAACAAGAATTAAGGAAATGGAAAGAGCTAATGAATTGACAGGATGAAGCTCATGTCCAAAAGGGTGTCCATACCCTTAAGGGAGGAGAAATATGTTGTTGGTAAAGTGATGGGCAAGTGAATCCTTCAAATTATGCCACGAAACGGATCCCTAATTAGTAACACAGGGGTCATCTGTTTGGAGAAATCAGCAGCCAACCAGCAAGAGCTTCCTCCTTTAAAGTACTACTCACGTAACCATAGTCCTTCATGGAAGAACTAATCACTAATAGGGGAAAATACTTGTACTGTAGGACCACAAGTGAATAATTAAGATTCATTAAGATGGCTTACATAGCAGGCATTATGATGACTTCAAAGCATGGAACCATTAGATATATATCCTATACATATTTTGTCTAGAGGAAACCTGTCTCCCAGCAAGTTGGGCTTTCCATTGCTTTCCATAAATGAGCTTGTACTGTACTTATATTTAAGTTATGTCAACAATACAGGAGTACTGTACTCGTAAATATCGGTTACAAGATGAAAATTAATTCCACCACATACAGTCAAATAGACCGAGTTTATAGATCTAATAGGGTTACAGGAAGGCAATATCTTTCCCCACCATTTAATCTTCTCCTACATATTTCCAAGTGTGTTACCAAAGCAAGCTTCATGAATTAAATAATTAGCTGCAGAAGTTTATACATTGTAAAATTGGTTAATCCATCATTATGGATACTACATACATTACATAGGATTAAGTTTATCAAGTATTATATCAATTTCATGACACAAAAAACAATTCTTCATACAGATAGATTTTTGACCATCATCATTATCCATCCAAACACATTTTTTTGTTTACCTATTCCTTATAACAGATCTCCTACTCTGAAGGCTTTAATATACCCTACAGTACTATATATCACATACATTCTAGCACACATGGTAGATACAACACACCTTTTAATGAAGTGGTTAAGATGGACGGACAAGTTGATTAAATAGTTCTTTCTTAGTGCACTGTACTCAACAAATGCTATTTGCTGCATTCTCCTTCTGGCTCAAAGGTTCATAAATATACAGTAGTACTTTTTATACTTAGTGTCTGTGAGTCAAAACAGCCCAGACTATCCACAACATATAAAGAAGTATTATACAGATCTACCTTATACAGTATGACTAAGGATGACTAGACTGGTGCTTTAAACTTTGGTGTATAAGTTGTACTTGAAGAATATTGACAAGCTGAACTCATGTTTTTGTAAGTACAAACCATTTCAATTATTTCTAAGGCATTGTACTTCAGAAACACATTCTCACTGTCTCCTTGTTACCACACAGTTTAATAGAGTGTGTATGGAACTGCAAGGGGCTGACAAAATCGATGATGAGTCGTCGCATCCGTGTTACTGTAATACGAGATGGTCAGCGGTTGAGTCATCATTGTCTATGTAGTTTTCTTCAGTCAGTTGCCTGAAGTGTGCAGAATTCTTGAACACCGAGTACAAGGTGAAGAGGACATGTAGCGACTGAACTCTGCTCTTGTATCCTGGGATATCCAGAACACCTGCAAGTTTGATACATGTACTGTATTATATATCAATTTAAAAGTTTTTTATTCCTTTTAAAGTGAACGTGAGTTTGACAATGAGAGTAAATTGTCTTAATTTTTTATTTCTTTTTGTTACAACCCACTAAGTCAATAATATCTTAGCCTCTTCATAGCTCATGAATACACAGACCTCAAATGACAGATGAAAACAAATTTGTTTTCTGTGTGTATACAAACCACATATTATGTCGACATAATCTGTAAGCTCCATCTCTAGAGCAGCGGTTGGCAGGTTGACCTCCTTAAGAAGTTCCTCTACCTCCCCCGGCCACTCCTGCATCAGACTGTCAATGTCAGGCATCCGTCTGCAACACATGAGTGAACGGCTCAGTCTGATGGCTAAGCGAAAGCTCACATAACTGACACAAGTGTGCATTAAAGTAATTTCATGACTGGTTTGATTTTAGACCTCTCTCACTTTGAATTTACCAATGAGGATGAGAAGCAGACTCATAGCCTTTAGTCAGTATTAATGGTAATGGTATGGTACTCAAGAACCAAAACAAACAACTACAGTACTTGGAGTAGTGAACTGTAGGGGCAGGCTTGCTTCTGTGCAGTTCACTGATGTCTCGTACCCATTTTTCAATCACTTTCCCATTCTTCTCTGCATTTTCAACAGTTTTCACAGACTGCAATATATTCATGCCATTAAAAAGAAAAATTTTGCATTGAAACTACAGAAAGTGACATAATTTAACAAGGTTCAGTTTTTTGCTGTACAGTATATATAGGAGCAAAAACATGATTAACATATCCTGAAGTACACAACAACATGGACAAGCTCAATTGAAACTTTACAAAATCTTACAGCAGAGACAGAGTAAAAATTAAGCATCAGCATAACAACACAAGGTCAATTATAGAAACCTACTCTTCAGGATCAGATGTGCTTATAATTATCAACTTAAACATATACTGTACTGTAATGTTGTCGGTACACTGGCTTTCCTCACCATGGACTTTGCAGTGGTGTGCTTAGCGAGTGCTCTCAACTGCAGGTCAAGGACGGTGGCATCACTCTGGCGGGCACTGGGCTCATCCAGCACCTCCAGCCCTACCAAGGTTGGTTTGCCATCAGGTGGAGGAATCTGTAGCACACCATCATTATCATCAAAAAAGGCAAAACAACTAAAACTTTAAACTATGGAATTTGACAAAACTCCAATCATACGTAAACAAAGACTAAACATCACCACCTTTATGAAAGCATCGATGTCTCCAACAGCAGGAATGTAGTCTGGGATGTAAGGTCTGAGGCGGTACTCAAGTTCAATGGCTTGAGGAGTGTAACGAGTGATGTACGAGAACAATTCACTGATCTCCGGGCTCACACTCAGGTGCTCGTAATCAGATGGGTCATATGCTCTGTGGTGGAAAATGAGAAACAACACTAATATATATAAAGACAACACCAAATAATAAAGTACTTCATGCATAAGATACAGTGCTGAATATGACTTTTGCATCAATCAGTCTTATTTTCATACATATAAAAGTCTCTTGCAATCTCTTGTGGTCAATAGACAGATGTAACATTAGCTAACTCTAATATAAAAATTAGAGAAAAAAAGGTATAAATTCATGTGAACCTGACATGACAAGGTAAAGTTATCACAAATCACAAACTTGTCTACATCACTGCATTACCCTTCAGGTGCCTGGTTCTGGCCATCTTCATCATCATCATCTTCTTCGTCGTCCTCGTCTTGGTCTCCTCCCGGCATGCTGGCGGGGTGTGCGAGGGGCATAGGCTGACCTGGACCACCACCACCACCACCGCCAACAACTCCAAGGCCCCCCAGCTCACCCAAACCCTGTGAGAGGCCCAGTGGTGTTACATTATTCATTCTACCCCCATCTACAGTCACCAAGACAAGTACAGTACAGTTCTAACATCCTACTACCAGTAACAATGCCTTTCCCTCAAGTTTGGATACATCATTTGTATGTATTCACTAACCCAACTGTCCTCGTCCTTTCTCTCCATGTGCCCAAACCATCTTAGTTTGCCAGTCCTCTTTACAACACCAATAATTTTGATACTAAACATGACAAGCAAGGTTGCACAATTTTCTCTGTTTCTCGGGGTACCTGACAACCATCTGGCCAGCTGCATCTTTGTTGATTTCAGACCCTTACACACTAAATTCATATTCACAAAAATATATATATTTATTTGGAAGCAGTGGTTTGATAAAATCATTGTACCATGTGGAAGCTAGGGTAAAAGTATTGTATTGAATCCGTCTTAAAAATCAAGTACTTGGATGACACTATTCATTACCTGAATCTGAGAGTGGTTAAAAAATGTTGTGAGGTTTCACTCATTTTCATAATAGCTGGTGAAAATTGCTTCAAGCAGCTCTTTTCCTGAACTGTAGAGTAGAAGGGCTGCTTCTATATAGTATTTTATAAACCTTTTGGCATGCATTCGTGATCTTATAAATATTTTTATACATCTTCATTCACTCTCAGTGCTAAGTGTGCCATATTCCATCATTGTAATACAGTACTGTATATAAATACAGTCATTCTACTACAGTACTGTATAAAGTATAATCAATATTTGTTGTGAACTAAGATTTAAATATAATATTATATTTGACATTTATGTGTTAAATGCATAAAACTACATAGAATTGTACAGCTCTAGAGAATTAATAACCTGGACATACTTTACACATCAGGGTCTCTAAGCAACTGCCAACAGTCAGCAAAAATATTAATTTTGTTCATGGTGCTTTTTGTGCAAAACTTTATTCACATGTGTAAGCAAATACTGAACTAAAATCTGCATGTGAACATGTATTCAGCTTGTCTTGCATTTTCTTTTGCTACACTTACCAAATGCAGTAGCAACACAATCACTGTGCTCTCATACCTGTGCTCCTCTTTCATAAACACAGACACATACACATACAAATACTGCAGTTCTAGTCTAATGACTTTTGTATCCATATATTTTATGGTAATATACAGTAGTGGTTAAATCTCCTGTCACACGAGAAGCTTCCGTTTAATAAATACTGTACAGATATAAACTTTCACTTCTGCAGATCTGTTAGTTTCAATCCAGTAATATTTTTTGTGCAGTGACAGAGGACATATCAAAGTAAACAAGATGTTCCACACAGCAGACAAGTGATAGAAGTGAAGCACAAGCTATGAACAGGAGCCATTTTGCAAGTAGTATATGACGGAGAATCTTACGGTTGCATCAGGCATGGCGTCCTCATCACTGTTATCGACTGGAGACCCCCCATACTGGAAACGGGGGTGGTCCGGACGGAGTGGGGAGGAGGGAGCAAGATGAGGGGGTGGGGGAGCATGCGAAGGCCCAGGTTGGAAGTCAATATTTTCATTTGATAGTGTTCCATCCAGGTGTTCCCCCTCCCCCTCCTCTATATCCTCTCCATTACTTCTACCTCCACCACTGGTTGTAGGGGGTTCTGACTGCCCTTCATGAAAGCCTGAGTGAGCTGCCTCCTCAGCCTGCGGTCACAACCACCAACATGTCAGGCTCAAGTACAATTTCATCAGAGCTCGTCAACTTTTCAGGCACTGGATGCTGAACTTTTGATCAATGCAGCTCACTAAAGAAATATTTCACGGCCTAATATGAAGTCAGTAAACCTGAGGTTATTGATTCCTCTACTGTACATTGCTTAAATTAATCAGTAACCTTCAATTCATTGACAATATTACAGCCCCTTTAATGGACAGTACAAATCTCCAAGTAATAATCGGTAAAGGATTTCCAGATGTCTTCAGAAAGAATTGAAAGTTTAGAGTTTCTTGTTTCTATTTCATATTGGCTAGTTATGATGATCTACCATTACACCCATTATGGCCTTATAAAAATAACAACACTTTTTATATCCGGTAGCTATTTACAGAAATGATTTTTTTTAATGAACACAATATTACATAATCATGGTAGGTGGACTTACAATTAGCTATTTCACTGTAAGGGTTAAACATATAAATGTTAATTATGATCTGGTTTATCATATCATTGCTCTATCATAACAATGTATGTTTTGTACAATAATTATTGATATATTGTATATAAGATAAAGAATACTTCCTCTCTACTATAGGCATACTGTACCAACACTGCTTTATGAATACAGAACAACAAAACCATTTATAAGAAGTTACTCCATGCTGTAAATAAAAGGATCCACTATGAGTACAGTACATGTATGTATGTACATATCCGGTACAGGGAGAAACATAACAATAAAAGCAGATACAGTACAATAGACCTTTATAACAAGAGATTTTCAACTAACCTTTTCTTCAAGTTCAGTGTTAAATTCATTCTCTTCCACTGTTGCCATGGTCACCCCTTGTAGAGCACTTCCTGAACCAAGTGGTACCAGATCTTTCACAATGGACTCGGTTGTAATCCTTTCCTCAGACTTAGACTTTGAAGAAGACTGCAACAACATTGATAGTTTCAGAGAAGTATATATTTATGTGTACAGTAGGTATATATACAATAGAAAACTCCTACTGTATATAGTTCTACAAAATAATGCATAAGAAAAGGACTATACAATCACTCCCAGGTGGACTATTCTCATAATAATAATATTGGTCAGTGTGACTTTGGTGTTCTAGATAAAATAGAGTTATGCATTGGCTGTAAAGCTTCCTATCCTCTTCAACTTTCATTAACTACAAGTGAAAATGGGTAATAACTCCATGTTAACCAATAAAATATGGAAGGGGAGAAAAATACTACAGAGTACACCTGGAAGCAATTGTACAGTACTTCAGTTCAAAGCAAATACTACCTACAAGTACAGTGCTTCAGCTATCAATCACAGAGCATCACTGTCTCCTAAGTGGCTCACATTTTTTAATCACTGTTACCATATTGTAATTAATATGGAAATCAATAATATTATAGGAAGCTAGAAAAATACTCAATTAAAGGAAGATTACAAGGTAGCAATGGATAGTTAAATAAAAGAGACTGATACTGTACAAATAAATAGCAATAATTAAGTATACTACTGTATGCTACTTAATTAAAGGAGGATTATAATGTAGTAATGGATAGTTAAATGAAAAAAAAATTATACTGTACAAAGAAATAACAATAATTAAGTATACTAAGCTATCCACAAAACTTACATGAAATTGGGGGGACTGACTGAAAACTTCTTGTATATTCTGATCAGCTTCTGATCTATATGAGTGTTGTAGGGAATGACTCCCCCCAGATATTTCAGTTACTTCATCGTAGTCAAAACTTTCATTAGATTCGGCCTGAAAATAAAAGCTCGGATAGATTTTGAGGGACTGTACACAAGGGGTTTCTGATAGCTAAATTTTTCTGTTTGCTGCGTAGTCATGTCCCTTAAAAAAATGATGAGTTTTTGTAACGCAATATTGATTTTACAGGGCACGTTAAGATGCCTCGAACATATCAAATGAATAGTGAGGTATAAAGAGGTTGTACTGTTATGAGATTGAGGTGGGGGGACTAAGAGGGAGAAGAGGACCAAGACTAAAGGTGGGAGGAATAAGATAAGAGGGCCATATTTAAGAACATTCATGGTGTATACGACAGCGTGGTACCGGTACGATGGCTCTGTTGTCTGGCTATGGAGCCATCGTATCGGTACCACGCCATCGTATGCACCACGAATGTTCTTGAATATGGCCCAAAGACATAAACCGGGATCCACTAAGTACTCACGCCGGTGTAAACCATATAATACTCTATGGTTTACATCGGTATATAAGTGCTTTGTGGATCCCGGCCATAGTCTATATGTACATGCATGTGTGTACTGTACAGGAAACTTTCTTACTGATAAAACTGAAAATGTTCTGTTAATCTGTATAAAAATAAGATAGCCATAGGCCTACATGAACATACAACAGTATTAATAAAGTTGAAAAATTACAGAAGTCATATGTTGTGATAATACCATATTACATTGTCGAATTTGTGATGGAGGTTTGGTAATTCAACTGTTAAAGGACAGTGTTCTGGAATAAAAGGATTAAATAATGAGAGACCGATCCACAGAAGAAGGGAATCCACTAAGTTATATACCTATTTAACTTTCCATATTTAGTGAAATAGGGAGTCTATATTTCATTAAATTATTATAAGTTCTTGATTTAGAAACACGTGTGATTACCAATTGCCAAAAATTTAATAATCTCTCCTTATTTAAAATCGATGGAAAAATGTCGAAGTCAGAGTATGTAAAAAAATATGAGTTTCTTCATTAAATTACGCTTTAATTCACTCTAATATCATACATACACTTGCGTACATAAAGCCCACGTTAAATATATCTTACTACTGTATAATCAACGCTAAATTACAACATATTACTCCCTTTTTTTCTTTTCTTTTTAACTTACTTTGAAGCCTTTGCTGCTGCTACTCATAAGACAACCCAAACCCCCTGTCAGTCTCACCAGGAATGTATGTTTATTAACTTTATTTCTTTCACATCTACCAAACTTCATAATAAAGATTACAAATTACAAGTTACATGTTTTTAAATCTTTGTTGCTAGTGAATTTAAAGATTTAGTATGAAGAAAATACTATGTTACCGTATAATACACTTAATAATTTGCATAGTTGTCAATAAGTATTTATATGTATATGAGAAGTTATTTGCGTTTGATAGATATGAACAAAGCCATAAACATACCGTAACCATGGCAACCATCATCATCTTGCACACATTACGCAAGATGTGCAATAAAATAAGCAATGTTACTAATATATATCATGTTAAATAATAATAATAATCATATATATATTCCAATGTTTATTATTGATAAAAATCCTTACTGATGTATTATTTTACACAGTGGTGAAATATTTGTCCGAAAACCTCAAACACTATTGAACTTTACTTCTTGTAAACTCTTGTTCAAAGTAAAAAAAAACAAAATTAAAACTCTTAGCACACATTCATACAAGATACAGCACTCAATTCTACACTAAATAAATCAATTCTGTAAGTAAAATCACCAAGTTATAACCATATTTTTTCACGAGAGCATAAAATCGAAGTAGAGAGTCAATGAATCGAACACAACAAAGACCCATAATACACACACACACAGACAGACACACACATACATACAGCCATTCATTCACTATTATAATCTCGTTCCATTTGTACAGCTACAGAAGGATTTGTTGGTTGGTTGGTCAGGAATAATCACTCGTGGGTAAGGACTATTAATTAATATCCCAAAGGTATTAATTAAAGGTTATTATTATTTACAAGGAACTAGGCATAATTATTCTGTCACTATTGTATTGGTTGGTTGGATTTATTTATTTATTTATTTGTATTTATTAGTTAACTAGTAGGGGGTGTTCATAATATTATATACTATTTTTGGTATTTATTGAATGTATTACCGTTATTTAGTAGTTAAATATAACATTAATTTTTACCCTTTTTTTTTTATTTTGGTACTCTCGCAATCCAAAATATGTATCGAGTATTAATTAACCTAGCTCAAGCAAATATGAAACAGTATAGTATGTTAAATGATTCGTAACTTTAACAAGACCTGGGTACAAATTTTGGATTGAGAGTGTACATACATTGGAGTGTCTTAATTAATTCCTCCAAAAAAAGTTAGTTTGGGAAGGCCATTCTTACGTGGGTAATATTTTGTGTGTGTGTGTTTTTTTTTTTTTCTAAAGTTATTGTTTGATCTAACCTAAGCCCAGATGTTGCCCCAGTCCTACTTGTGTTGTGTTGGTTAGTTAGTTAGGTTGGGTTTGATCACATTAGGTTAGGTTGGAAAGTCCAGGTGTTCAGAAATGTTCAGAAATATATCTCCGTCTCCTGTGTAGTTTTAGGCCATTCTTGCCCTTTATTTTCTAATTTTGGTAACTGCACTAGAACAATACGTTGGTTAATTATTGTTGTGTATTTTCCGAAAGTAAAGTGTTAAACCGAACAGTGATTTCTGCTGTGAGTTCAAGCCAGTCTTAATTGTAGATGCCAGCAGAAGTCTAGCTTTTCTGCCCTATGGTACTTTATAGGTGTGGGTAGTGCCAGCTGTATTGTACAGTAGAATATACTGTACAGTTTTGTAAAAGAAAATGGCTACGGGTGTGTATAATAGTTAGCAAATGCATCAAATCCATTTACTTTGTAGCAGGCAGGCAACCTTTATGTATATAGTTGTATGTATTCCAGGTAAGCTAGGAAACTTTATATGTAACATACAAACAGACAACAATAAAGGAGACTAGACCAACACAAACTTATTTGTCATTAACCCCAAGTGAAGATAACATCTTCACTACATACAGTAGTAACAACCTGTTACAACTTAACTCAGGTTATTCTTTATTTTCCAGGTACTGCACAACCAAATCAAGCATATCTTACAGACACGAGGTTTATCAACTCTTGACAACACCATTTCTGGTATATACAAATAGACCCGTTCACACCAGCTCCAAACACCACAAAATTAGATGGCATCCTCAGCAGAAGTGGCACAACCGGACCACCATTATCCACTACCATGCCCGGCAATACAAGACAAACAGGACTCAGGTGTGAAGGTGGCATGGGGTGGTGCAGGAGTGACTACAGATTCAGTGGCGATGACAAGTCCTTGGGGTGGTACAGGGACTGCCACCTTAGCCTCCTCCCAGTCACAGCCTTCACAAGCCTCTTTTCGGGATCTCATGTCAGAAGAATTGGCAAAGGACTTAGATGATAAGTAAGTTATTCCAGATGGGAGTATTTATTTTGGTGATAGAATAATTGTACTTCTAAAGGTACCTGTACCATATACAGTATAGGTATTCTAATTCATCAGCAACAACAACAACTAAATCATATAATGTATCCACTCAGAGAGAAGGAGTCCTACATCAAATCCCTGGGTGATCAAGAAGTAGATCTGAGTGCCATCTTGATCCCAGAGGAGGACAGCACCACTAATGACATGATGCTGGCACAGATGCTTCAGTACGAGTTTGACCGAGAGTACGACCAGAAGGTGAAGAGGGAGGAGAAACACTACAATGGCAATTCTAAGGGTTTGTATTTATTGTTTGGTTGTGGTTGATGTTTGGTGCTTCATATTAGCCATGGTGTTAATAATTTGCTCTTGTGACTGATTATTGAATACAATTTTACTTAATTTTTTGGTTTGAGGATTTTTTCTTTGGCATGTAAAATTATACACTGTTCACCAGTGTATAATAACTAAAGTAGAGTCATTGTCATTATACCATCATTATGCCTTACCTTTCTATTTCAATAAAATTTTCTATCCTCCTGTATGCAGGGGTACCAGTAGTATAAATTATCTTATTTTTCAGTGTCTGTGTCTTTCAACAAGTTTAAAGTCTGCCCTTCATGGTATGGTCCAGACAGTGATGATGAACTAGAAGATATTGATGATGAAGACAGAGCCATTGACTCCTTTGAGGTTAGGATCTAATGTCAAATCCTAAACAAACATATAAATTGAGCAGAATATATACAGTAGGTTATAGTTTACTAGTTTGGTACAGAGTAATATTAATATAATTTTTCCTGCCTTTGAAGGAACGTCGACGTGGGGATCCCACCATTTCTTCCCGTGGTTACGTGAAGCAAGGTACAAACATTGTCACAAAGCATGACTTGCATATTTCTGGACGTAGGAATGCTGAACGAATCATGAATCTTCCACCTGGGATAAATACTGGAGATGGAGGTGGATTTGATATGCAACTTTCCAATAAGGTATAGTATGGTACTTTTAGTGTCAGCCTTGGGTAGTACTGTACTATATTCTGAAGAAGAAAAAAGTTTTCCTTTGCTTTTACTCTTACCCATCTTCTGTTTGTACTTTCAAGTCTGCTCCGTTTTATATACTGCTAGAATAGTTTTCAGTTTTGTACACAGGTACTTATCAGGTAATTAATTGTTAATTATTTTACAGGTGTACAACAAGTTGTGCCGGACCGCCATGACTGACATGCGAAGGAAACAACGGGTGCATGACAAGGTACGCTAATGAACTCTTACCCCCTTGGATGATGAGGGGTTTCCTCAGAGCTATTAAACTGTACAGTCTTACGTAGTAGAGGTATACAGCTTCACCCAGGGAGGCACTACCACAATATCATCTCATCATCTCAAGTATCATACATTAATCTATAAAGTTTACCCAAGTGATGGAACTTGATATGTCAAAATGGAAATAGAAATTGTCAGTTGTTGCAGTATGGAAAAACACCTTTTTTTTTTCTCTCTTTTTTTTCTCTCTCTTTTTTTTAATTAAGAGTACTTGTTTTGTAGGTGGAGAAAGCCACTGCAGAAATGGCCCTGGACCCCAAGACCCGTTTATTGTTATTCAAGATGGTCAACAATGCCATCCTGGATTCTGTAAGTGGCATCATCAGCTCGGGCAAAGAAGCGGTGGTGTTCCATGCACTGGGAGGAGAGTAAGTATCATACAGTAAGCTCAGATTTTCAATACCATCCTGGCTAGAAAAAAAGCTATTACAAGTCAAGTAACTACTCTTATACTAAACTAGTGTTTGTGTATGTCCATATGTACTGGATATGCGTGTGTGAAGTCTAGGGCGTCATCTTAATGTAATTTTCAGTAGAATTTCTCATTGCAAAATTTTTATCCAGTTGATGCATTTATGTGTTTCCCCAACAGGCTTGATAATCAACCACTACCAAATGACTGTGCAGTTAAGGTGTTCAAGACAACCATTACTGATTTTAAGACACGAGAACGCTACATAAAAAATGATTACCGATTCAAGGATCGTATCTCTAAAAACAACTCCCAAAAGGTAAGGTTGAGTGGTCTGTGTTGCAACAGGTTTTATTTCTTGTGAGGATTATTTAAAATTTTGTCTTGTTTTATCAACAGTTTTAGCCATTTACTGAACACCCTGTATATTATTGTTAATAGATCTCAAGGTTAGTAAACATTTAGGTGTCTTCAGTGAAGGAATGGATGTAAAATGAAATGTAGGATAAGAGAAAAGTCTAAGTTAGTGTTATATGAAGGATCAAATGCTATAGTTTTTCTGTACCTGCAGCTGATTCGATTGTGGGCAGAGAAGGAATACCACAACTTGCGCCGTCTGCGCCGTGCCCAGATCCCCTCCCCCGACCCCATCCTCATTAAGAAGCACGTCCTTGTCATGTCTCTCATTGGCACTGACCACATGGCCGCCCCCAAGCTAAAAGAAGTGCGCTTATCCTCTGCAGATCTCAGTATTGCTTATGAACAAGTAGTGGAGGTAAGTTGTCAAGAGCTGGTGCTCATTCCTAACAAAGGTTGGATCCAAAATCTGTTTTTGATTTGACAGGACTGATGAAGGGGTTACATATGTTTGTGTGTGTTACTGGATGTTCTGTCTCTGAATTATGATAACGTATATTTTTGTCATAGATGTTCATAGGCATAAGAAGTTGTGCATAATTTTATCCAAATACTGTACTGTTTAATAACAATAAAAATACACATATCTTGCCCTGTTATAGTCGGATGCAAATATGAAGCAAGTTTGCGCGGCAACCTTCGTACTCTACAGAGTTGCAAAGTCTCTACTCTGCTCAAGTCAGGGTGTGGGGCATACTTAACCACTGGGAGTTGATGTCAAACACATATTCGCTGTGCTTGGTTGGCGGGAACACACACACACACCTACCTTAACCACATACATTACACCAACGCAGAGTAGTACACTGTTATCATGTGTCCTGGATTCACTTCCAGAAATAAATGACTGTTATTATCCGAAATATCAACACATAGGCTATACACTACAACGTCATATAATCAAGGTTTAACATATACAATAATTTTTTGAAGTTTTGAAGACTATTTCAAGTACTAAATAACGAAGGTATGAGATATTGTATGCCTTGTTTGGGTTAAATGACAACAGTGTTGGGGAAGTCCCATAGCCTCCCCGCCCAAACTAACTTCATATTTGCATCTGACTATAGTTCTTTGGACTCCACCTAGTTTATTTTGTTGAAAAAATGTAATTGGAAAAATGGATATTTATCACCCAGAACACGTAATCTGTTACCAGGATTTATGAATGAGATAATTTGTTTATCTGCAGGCAATGGTGAAGATGTTCCATGCATGTCGCCTGGTCCATGCTGACCTGAGTGAATACAACATCCTGTGGTATGAAGATCAGTGCTGGATCATTGACTTGGGGCAAGCTGTTGAGCCCAGCCATCCTCGTGCCCTACACTTCTTACATCGTGATTGTACCAACATTGTTAAGTAAGTTTTAGGTAAAATATTGTAAAATTATTCAACCACAGAGTTATCCATTATTTTTTAACTCTTAATAATTTACCATACAGGTAACCATTAAATAATTGCATTTCAGGTTCTTCAAGTCAAAAGGGCTTCCCAACCTCCCCTCACCACTACAGCTCTTTGAGAAGGTCAGCGGTATATCCCTTCCCGGAACTGAGGAGTCTGCTGCAAGAATGGTAAGTACTGTACAAGAATTTTTGGGTATGTTTTTGAAGGGTTGCTTAACTGTATATTCAACACTTGCCTACATAGAAAGAAATTGTTTTGATTATCATGGTTCCCTGTGTGTAATTTGAGGTATTAATTTGTTAGGAAGCTGTGCAAGGGTAGACAGTAAAATTTTATGTTGCTTGTCTACTGACCCTCCGTTTTGATTAGCATGTTGCTCGGTTTGTAATGTGTAATATCCATCTTCAGATTGAGGAGTATGAAACACACCAGGAACTGTGGCGGGAAGGTATCAAGAACCTGAGTGACCAGTTTGAGTTCCTGTGGCAAGAAATACAAGCAGATGAAAAACAACGAAAGGCCATAAAGAAACAAGAGGAAGATGAGGAAGAGGATGAGGAAGAATATGATGATATGACGGTAATTATCGATACTGCATTTTTATGCTGTTACAGAATTCATTGTTTGTGTGGAGACATTGATTGTTGTTTAGGAGATAGAGTAATAGCTTTAATACTGAAGTTTAACCAATACTGTATGTTGTTGAACCTGTAAATGTAAGAGAGATTGGGGATCTGTCCAAGTGCTACTCACATTATACTTACACTCTTCTGTCAAGTACATGTTTCTCTGATAATCAGTGTTAATCTTTGTTAACCAACAGGATGAAAGAGATAAAGGTGGCAGAGAGTTGAAGACAGGGAGTGAAGGGAAGACCTGTATTGATCCCGGGGAAGAGTGTGTTGCTGATGACGACGGCCACCACAGTGTAGAGGAGACAGAGGACAAGACTATAAATCTGGGTGGTGCCCCATTTACTAAACAATCTTCTAAGAATGTTGAAAAGCAGTGTAAGAAAAAGAAAGCCAAGAATAAGAAGAAGAATAAATAATGTTTTGTTGGTCGGGCACAATTAATATACAAGATATCGGGTACAACTTTTACTGAAAGCTCTTGCTAACCTTTCCCTTATGTGATAAATCACTAATTCAGTGTTTTATGTTTGTTATGCAGTGTTTCCTCCACATATGAACATGTTTATATGTAGAAAATAAACCAGAAAAAAAAAAATGGGTAAACCTTCGAGTGCTGTTCGGCATAACTGATACTTTTTGTGTTATTTTTAAAGATTATGTTCTTTATGTTGGTCAGAATTATCCCTTTGTAGCTGTGTAAGTGTTAATTGGTGCTTGGCTTTTTATGCATTTAAACTAAAAAGAGTACGATACTTCTCAAAAAAAAAAAAAAAGCACTTTGTGGAATTATAATGATAGATGTTCCTAAAAAAATATTAGAAAAAAAAGTAAGAAATTCCTACCTTGTACTGTCACCTCAGGGAGTATTGTTTTCTGCCTCATGTGCTTTACAGACTTAAACAAGTGTCTATGGTTTGTTTATAGCATAATGAAAGTCGTCTTGACCAGACCAGAGTACAGGAAACATCACCAGCTGTCATAGGCACTTGTAATTTCCATTTTTGTGTGTGTGTCTGTGTTGGTGCAGCTACACATTGGTCAGTGAGGTGTGGCAGGGGGTAACATCATACATGAGGGTGACAGTGTAGACAGTATATTTGCAGGTGTACCTCATGCATATCATTCATACATCATGCAACATACTCATTTACACTTACACAATGTTTTATCTCTATGTGATTATGGTACTTGTACCTATTTTTATATACTACTGTACATAAAACTTTAACAGATTTGGTTGTGGAGTGTGGACTACTTTATCATTGTATTGCTAGAGGAAGTATGATATCAGCAGATCTGAGGCTACTAATTCCTTTAACTTGCATAGAAATCATCTACCTTTGTCAAGTATGTGTTTGTAATTTTTTTGTTTCTTTTCACATGATTTGGAGTGGTAGTCTGTTTTGCCAACATAATCACACTCTCCTTTCCATTCTCTTGCACTGTGTAAGACTTGCCTTCACCACATAATTCATTCATCCATACAGATTGTCATATTTTCCCTCATGGAAAGCCGTTCTTTTATTTTTATTTTTAATTGAAAATGAACCATGAACAGAAATTTAAACTGTCCTCAGTTTTTGATACCACTGAAGTTAGTAAGGGTGTTTAAAGTCCATGGTAAGGTTGATTTCTACAGAGGAGCATAGAGTAGATTGGCAGGTGCTGTATCAGATGTATGGACGAAAGTTTATCACCAGACCTAATGATTATTATGTTCCTTAGTTTGATAAAAGTATCTACACTGTAAATTGCATGAAATGGGTTCTACTGATACAATTAGATAGTTGTTGACACACGGTACATAGTACTTGTTCCTCGCACGGCTGTGGAGCCGGATTTTATTTTAACAAGTATTTGAATCAGGAAAAGAATTTAGGAGAATGTTACATAATATACATTATGTATATTATGTCAGGTTGTGTTAACTATAGAATGAAGCTGCATCTGTACTTATGTGTTTATCATTTATTTTGCTTGTTTGGAGAAAACAGCATACTAGACAAAGCTTACTGACTGTAATGTTGTATTACATATCCATAGAAGGGAGCAAACAAAAGTTCAGTATTACATCAGCAGGAATATGCTCTACAGGCGTGTACTAGTAGTTAGTAACTTAGTATACCTGAATACCATTATTATGGGTGAGGAGGTGACTAACAAACACCTCGTGGGAACAAAGTACATTTGAGCATTTACACCTCCTCATTCTCATATACATCACTGATTGGAATACTGTGTATTTTGTTTTCAATGAACATTATTTAGTTTATTGTGTGTTATTTCCCTGTGGTGGATTTGCTGTATGCGGGTATATGATTCGTCTTGGCCTTTACATTGCCATCCAAGGTACAAGATTAAATTACTATCAGTGTGTACCCCAGGTCCATCCCAGACCCCCTACCCTACCCAACCCCAGCCTCTTCACCTGCCTACCTCTTGTTGTTATGGAGGCTGGGGTTCTTATCTGCTCTAGTGTAAATAGTGGACTGTGTATCACTCCAATAAGGACTACATGGCACTCTCGACCATCACACACAGTCCTGAGACAATTATTCACACACACACACACTACTACTACACTTGCCATACAATCCACCAATCCCATCGATCATACACTCCACACACACACACATGCCTGACACTTCCACAATACACTCCACCACTCTTGACACACACACAACCCGACACTTACCAGCTGCATGGGTCTAAAAATATTATATACACACAGATGAAAAAGAGGTAAAATCTGCATCCGTGTTCTTTTTAAATGTTTTCAAAGCTTAGACAAAATATTCCTGATGGTGTGGCAAGTTAGTGTCAATACCTCCCCCCTGACCCTTAGTAAAAATGATCAAGAGGAATAATAATAATAACTCGGTGAACAGGAGGCTACTGATTACTCCAAACTGTCCCACGAAATAGACTGCAGCTAAAAAAGAAAGGGTAGCCTAACTGTTGGTGAAAACTTTACTAGAAATAATTACACCACAGACGAAACAAATGCAAATTGCTCGAAGATATTGGAATTATTTTTTATTTGAGGATGAAAGATGATCACCCAAGGCCAGAAAGACCCTGTAGGCCGAAGGAGGAGGTGGAAGATGGAGAAAAGAGACGGCAAACACGAAGGAAATGGAAGGTAATATAGAGCTACGATTTGGTGAATGACAGAAGAAGGAAGAGGAGGAGGGACTAAAGTTACTCGATCGTTTGTCTGGTAGCGTCCGTTTTAACAGGAAGGTTTAATTTAGGTCTTGCCTCACTGCCTGCCCCCACAAGCTGTTACCTCTACACACTACCCACTCCACTACCTCTCCATACTCGGTTGTAGCCTATTTCTATATTACTAGAGGTACAGTCGGCAGCATAAGTTCGCTCCATTTAATTCTACCTACTTAAATATGGGCCTAGTGATATTATAACACTATTTAAATATAGAGATGACAAACATACTTCTCATATGGTGAATTGTATACATATGTTGTTAGAATAGAAACTGGTTCTGAATGCAACGTTATCTGGTCAAAGCATTATTAAATACATGGGATGGACGCGTATTTATGCTATTGGCTGTACGTTGGGTAGGCCGAGGTATTCCTTGGTCATAGTGAAGGTGATCGATTGAGAGGTGAGACAGTAGGCACGAAGGAAGAGATACAAATTAAAGGAGGGATTGCTGAAGAATTATCGCCCTTCTTACGAGTCCAATTAATCTGTGTTATGGTTGAAATGTTGATTATCTTTTAAGGGGACAGTACAGTTTTGGCAAATCTGGAGTAAATGATTCCACCCTAACTATTCCAAGCAACAGGCCACCATTAATTTTGCATATCATCTGGTCCTGCTGTTTCTTGGCATACTTTGGAGGAATCAAGGCGCTCCAATGTACCAAGTAATTATTATTATGTTCTCGCTAATCAAACTCCTAAAACCAAGCTCCTATAAAATTATGTCTAACATATTTAATAATACACAGTAGTTGGTGGCCTATATTTTGTTTGGCTTCTCCCCATGCATGTAGTATAAGGAGGTCAAAGTGGTTAGTTAGTTAGTTGTTGTTGAAGTTAGTTAGTTAGTTACTTAGTTTAGTTAATATTTATTGTTGAAGAAAATATTACATCAAAGGAGGATCTAGGTATGTTCATCATTTACTATTATTCTTTCTTATAGTTTACCACAATTTACACTAAAAATCAGTTCTCATAAATATCATCACAGCTATCACACAGTTCATCACTATCACGTATAACACCTCGGCCATCGAACCTTCAGCTAGGGCATATTAAAGTTAGATAATCACGAGAGTCATTAAGGAACCCCCGTGATGTAGTTGGAAAATTGGATGTTAGATAGTCCTTCAAACATTGCCACGAAACACAACCTACAGTTTAGGGGGAAATTATGTGTTGGTAAATCTGGAGCAACTGAATCTTCCAAACTATTCCAAGCATCAGAACACCATTATTTTTGTTCATCTGGTCCTGTTTCCTGGCATACTTTGGAAGAATCAAGACACTCCAATGTACCAAAAAAGAATTACCCCCTTAATCAAAGAAGCTTGTTTCGTGTCATAGTCAGGTGGAATCAGCAGAAGCCACCATGCAGGGTCTCATAATTACACGATCATAGGGTCCCTCAAAATATTCCCATGCCCTTTCTAAATAACGGACTATACTGACTGACTGACTATCCTAAACTATGCTACAAAACAGCTGACTCTACGTAGTTCGCACATACGCACAGTACACCGATGTATAATAGTCTGTTTTAGAGCATAGTTTGGAGGAATCATTAATTAATTAGCATTGCTGCAACTCGACCCCATCAGATGTTCTATATAGTTGTATAATATTGTAATACTGGTATTTTTGTCCCCTTACTTTACTCTTAGATATTACTATTTTTACTCTACTTTTGGAGGGAAACAAAAACCCACTGCCTTCAACAAAACAAAAAGCCACCAGTGTATGCTACTACTCTATCCTATAGCTGGATCAACCCGGTCTGGAAAAAAAAACAATAAACTGATGAGGAACCGGACAAGTCCAGTCCCTTCTCAGTACGAGGTATACGCTGCCACCACCAGACCAAAGTTGAACAGAGGAACCAAGTGAGCACACACCGGAAGGGTAGCGTAGCGTTAGCTTATTTAGGCGCGTGAGTAAGCAACCCAGACTACAATTTTAACGGGGGTACGATCAGTTATATGAATTAGGAATCTATTATTTTTTATAAAGGAACACAGTCTACTTGTTATTTCGGTGACGAAAATACTCAGACAATGTAAAACTCGTTTATTTTATCAACCTATTTGGTACGAGTACAACATAATCACAACAATAATAATTTCTGTTCCCCCCTTCCCTTGCTAATATTACCTACTCCCAGTTCTGTCACCTAGGACAGGAATAATTCCGTGTCTCGCCAGTTGACAGAGCTAAGTACATATAAACAAAATATTACAACAAGGCCGAAATATAGTTAATACAATAAAAAAAACACATCCTAATCTCAATACTATAATAATGAAATAATATAATTGCCAGCAAATGTTCTTAATTTTCTTTGGTACCACGTGGTTCACTTTACACCAAGGGAGAATGCTATTTTTGGCTGTCACCCAGCAGAGACGAGACCAGAATGAGGTAGAAGCAACGCAGTGTACTGCCTCGTCGTCTCCCCCACTCTCACTCTCTTAAGCAAAGTAGTGACCACTCTCATCTCAATTTCTGACAAATTCATCAGTTCCACCCTTACTGGGGTATATAGTTACACAACATTATTTATACATATTAGTGAACTCAAATGCATTGCTTTCTCCCTTGTTTAAAGTTTTATATTACTGTAATTCACATATTCACGGCATGTATTGTTCCACCAAGAAAATGTACTGTCCCGACTTTAGTCCCTAACTAATCTAATTAATTTTCTAAGTAAGTTACAATTAAATGCCGGTAACAGTATAGGAATGTTAGCTTCGTAATTATACAGTATAATTATAAATGCAGGTTATTCCCTGTCTCCAATAAATTATTTTACATTCACCTCCTAAATTACTACGTATTTCTCTATCCCTATCAATCTACCTAAGTTTCAATTATTCCTCTCTTTAACCTATTTACCTAACTATAATAATTAATTCTATTTTCATCATATTAACATTTCGTGTTGAAGAAGCCCACCACCGAGATTATTCGTTAGTGATAATCTCCGCCTGGCTACTCCCTACAATTTTACACTTATTTCGTGTTGAAGGAGCCCACCACCGAGATTATTCGTCAGTGATAATCTCAGCCTGGCTACTCCCTACAATCTTACACTAAAACTATTCTAATACATATAAATATTTAATACCCGTAAATATCCTAAATAACAATACATATAAAATAGGGGTGTTACAATATTATCTCATGTTGCTGGGAAGTGTATACAGTAGGTCAGAGGCCGAGCTAGTCACGTGATCAGCCAGTTACAGCATGAATTATTAACCCACTTTGCTATATTCACTGTAGATATCTTGATTGGTGGTATGACCTTGATTCACTATAGATATCTTGGTGACCTTGAT
>JAWQEG010004473.1:37500-54633 GCA_033782935.1 Petrolisthes cinctipes
AAAATAATCCTTCATGTTTACAACTTTCCAGGTTAACAATCCTTTATATTTACAAATTTCCAGGTTTACAAATTTCCAGGTTAATAATCCTTCATGTTTACAAATATCCATGTTTACAAATATCCATGTTTATAAATTTTCAGGTTTAAAAGTTTCCAGGTTAATAATCCTTCATGTTTACAAATTTCCAGGTTACCGCTGAGACGAAATTGGTGCACAGACAAAGATGGCAGTAGAAGGTAAAATAGCAGCAGTGGAGGGTACGAGTATGATGGGTGTGGAAGGAGGCAAGAAATGTATCGAGGGTAGGAAGGAGTTACTGGAAGGTGGTAGGAAGGGAGTGGAGGGTAAGGAGGAGTTGATGGAAGGTGCAGGTAGGAAGGGAGTGGAGGGTAAGAAGGAGTTGATGGAAGGTGCAGGTAGGAAGGGAGTGGAGGGTAATAAGAAGGAATTGCTGGAAGGTGGTAGGAAGGGAGTGGAGGGTAAGAAGGAATTACTGGAAGGTGGTAGGAAGGGAGTGGAGGGTAAGAAGGAGTTACTGGAAGGTGCAGGTAGGAAGGGAGTGGAGGGTAAGAAGGAGTTACTACGTCAGATCCCGAGGGTAAAATTGTGGTTGGTGTTTGCTCTGACGGGGGCCTTTACCGTGATGTTGCTGGCTGCTGCTCACATCACACACTCCCTCACACTCAGAGTCGAGGCCTACCACGCACTCTACAACCTCCTCTCACTCATTGGCTGTCTCCTCACTATGAAGGTGGGTACTTGAGTAAATCATATATATAGTTTGATTTGAGCATGAAATAAGATCATCCTATAGACCAGTTAGACCCTGCATGTGGGAGAAGGGGAAATGTGTTAAAGAAATTGGACAGCAAATACGAAGGAATGGAATGTTTTATATTTATAGAATTTGCTCCTAAAACACTCTTCCTTAACCTAACCAAACTTTAGCACACTCTTCCCCTACAGTAATCTAACCTAACGGACACGTCATTTACCTGTCATAGCATAACCTAACTTAACACACACTTCATTAACCTGACATAACCTAACCTAACCCTAACACACACTTCATTACCCTGACATAATCTATAACCTAACCCTAACACACACTTCATTAACCTGACATAACATATATCCTAACCTAACACACACTTCATTAACCTGACATAACCTAACCCTAACACACACTTCATTAACCTTACCTAACCTAACCCTACCTAACACACAACCTTACCTAACCTAACCCTATACCTAACACACAACCTAACCTAACATAACCAATTCTAACACACACTTCATTTACCTGTCATAGCATAACTTAACCCTAACACACACTTCATTAACCTAACCTAACCTTACCATACCTAACACACAACATAACCAATTCTAACACACACTTGCCCTCCCTCCTTCCCTTCCTCAGCTGTGTTCGGGGCCACAGTCACTACACAACACATTTGGTTGGGCAAGACTTGAGGTGTTGTCTATGATGACTACACTACTCTTCCTCCTGGCCTTGTGTTTCAGTGTTGTCATTGAGTCGGTACAGACGGCAGTACACGCAGGACATCAGGTTAATATTAAGGACCCTGTGATCGTGTATGAAAATTGGAGGGGTCAGATGATGATTCCTCCTATATAGCTGACCATGCCACGAAACAAGCTCCTTTCATAATTATGGTCCCATGGTGTTTCGTGGCAATATTTGAAGGACTCTTTTCTCTCTAATTTTCTGACAACACAGGGTCCCTAAATACAGTCCAACTCCTTACTAGGGGAGGATCTGTTTTATGGTAAATGATTAAAACTGAATATGAAGGGCTTAGGATCAGTCAGGGAAGCACTAGATGACAATAATATCGATATGTGAGTAGGGCCTAAGTGAAAATTTACAGTTAGTCGAGAAAGACAGACAATTTTTCGAAGTTGGTATTATTTTGAACTAAGGGGTAAATTATAATCTGCAATAGAATAATTTTACCCTCGATTATTCTAGCTGTATGTGTGACTGTGTGTGTTTCAGGACGCCATGCATCATCCTCTCAGTGTGATGACTCTGGGTGGTGTTGGTCTGTGTCTCAATGCTCTCGTCTTTGTACTCATTGGTGGTGAGTATTTACATCATTATTATTATTATTATTATTTCATGTTAACACTCTGAATGTAATATTTATAGTATGCCCGTAAATATAGTTATCAAAATCTATCTTTTTTTTTTTCTTTTCTCTAGGATCGACTGCAATTTTATCATTTCCTGCCCTAACCTAACTTGGGCCTAACCAGAATCTAACCTACACACACCACTAAGGCCGTTTCCGAACTAACCTAACCTAACTTGAACCAGACCTAACCAGACCTAACCTAACCTAACCAGACCTGACCTAACCTAACCAGACCTAACCTAACCTAACCAGACCCGACCTAATCTATAATCTAACCTAACCTAACCTAACCAAACCTAATCTAACTTGAACCAGACCTAACCTAACCTAACCTGACCTAACCAAACCTAACCTAACCTAACCTAACCTAACGCATTGTGTCCTGGGCAGGTTACACACACCACCAGGGCTGTGTCCGAACTAACCTAACCTAACTTGAACCAGACCTAACCTAACCTAACCCAATACATTGTGTCCTGGGCAGGCTACACACACCACCAGGGCTGTGTCCGAACTAACCTAACCTAACCTAACTTGAACCAGACCTAACCTAACCTAACCCAATACATTGTATCCTGGGCAGGCTACACACACCACCAGGGCTGTTTCCTTGAGATGCGTGACTCCGGCAGTGTGTGGGTTGGTCGGCAGGTGACGCAGGAGGCGGTGCAGGCAGGCAGGCGTATGTTATCCTCAAATGACCTGCGCGCTGGAGGTGTATCGAGGCCCCCACGCGCAATCCAGGTCGCTAGAGAGGTCCTGCGGGATGCATTAGGTCAGTCACTTGGATGGATGGGGTTAATTTGGTTATATTTACTGAGGGATTTGGGGGATTTCTTTAGGTTTTGTTTACTCAGGGATTTGGGGATTTCTTTTGGTTTGTTTACTGAGGGATTTCAGGGATTTAATTTGGTTTTATTTACTGAGGGATTTTGGGATATCTTTTGGTTTTATTTACTCAGGGATTTTGGGATTTCTTTTGGTTTTATTTACTGAGGGATTTCGGGATTTCTTTTGGTTTTATTTACTGAGGGATTTCGGGATTTCTTTTGGTTTTATTTACTGAGGGATTTTGGGATTTATTTTGGTTTGTTTACTGAGGGATTTTGGGATTTATTTTGGTTTGTTTACTGAGGGATTTTGGGGATTTCTTTAGGTTTTATTTATTGAAGGATTTTGGGAATTGGTTATAATTATATACTGAGGGATTTGGGGATTTTGATCGTGTGTAATACTGCAAGATCATATATTTTCTTACTTGAATATATTATCAAACGTGTAAATTCTATCCATAAATTTTTTGTGACAGGTTTGGTAAAGTTATCGAGTAAATTCTATAGATAAATTTTTTGTGTTACAGGCTTGGTTATTGTGTAAATTCTATACATAAATTTTTTGTGTTACAGGTTTGGTATAAGTTATTGTGTAAATTTTATACATAAATTTTTTTGGTTATTGGTGATTGTGTAAATTCTATACATACATTATTTTTTGTTACAGGTTTGGTATTGGTAATAGTGTGTGCTGCTGTTGTCTATTGGGATGATGGAGGTACTGTTGCTCTCTATATAGACCCTGCACTGGCCATCACATCATCGGCTTCATTAGTGTGGTTTAGTTACCCATATGGTGAGGAAATGGTAACGTTTTCTATGATACAGTTTGTTAATAAGAAAATTGAATGTTTTTATGGATGACTAATATATGATTTCCTACTTTATTTTTACAACTTTTTATTTACATGACATCATTTTTAAACTCTTAATATTAATTTACGTAACGAAACTTCACATCCTTTAGTTGAAATTTTATAAAAAAGTAAATAAATAAATGAATACAAATCCCCACCACCTATCTCCTCCTCTGACGGCATATGACCCTAACTGTGTGTGTGTATTTCCAGGGAGAGAGTGTGGCCAGATCCTGCTTCAGACCATTCCAGGCCACATAGACGTTGAGGCTTTCCAGACCAGGGTCCTGGAACAGTTTCCGGCCATTGTCAACATACACCACTTACACATCTGGACATTCACACCAAGCAAGGTTAGGTTGTGTGTGTGTGTGTGTGTGTGTGTGTGTGTGTGTGTGTGTGTGTTGGTCACCTCACTCACCATTCATTCACACCAAGTAAGGTCAGGTAGTGTGTGTGTGTGTGTGTGTGTGTGTGTGTGTGTGTGTGTGTTGGTTATCTTACTCACCATCCATTCACACCAAGTAAGGTCAGGTAGTGTGTGTGTGTGTGTGTGTGTGTGTGTGTGTGTGTGTGTGTGTGTGTGTGTGTGTGTGTGTGTGTGTGTGTGTGTGTGTGTGTGTGTTGGTTACCTCACTCACCATCCAATCACACCAAGCAAGGTACACGTCAGGTAGTGTGTGTGTGTGTGTGTGTGTGTGTGTGTGTGTGTGTGTGTGTGTGTGTGTGTGTGTGTGTGTGTGTGTGTGTGTGTGTGTGTGTGTTGGTCCTGGTCACCTCACTCACCATCCATGTTTTTTTGTTTTCATGTCATCTTAATTTGCCCATTTGTTTTGTTTGATGTCATTCTTACGGTCTCACTCTCACCTGTGTTTTAGTTTCATGTCACTCTCACCTGTATTTTGTTTTCATGTCATCTTCACGTCTGTATTTTGTTTCATGTCACTCTCACCTACGTTTTGTTTCATGTCACTCTCACCTACGTTTTGATTCATGTCACTCTCACGTCTTTTTTTTTTTTTTTCATGTCACCTTCACCCCTGATTTGTTTTCATGTCACACGCATTTTCCTTCCTTGTTGACATGCCCAATATTGGTGTTCTCTGCAGGTGGTGGCGACAGCACACGTGGTCTTCAGTAATCCCAGAGTGTACCTCGCAACACAGCCAGCACTCAAACAGTTCTTTATGGACGAAGGCATTACTAAGGTATTGTAAACACACACACACACACACACACACACACACACACACACACACACACACACACACACACACACACACACACACACACACACACACACACACACACACACACACACACACAGTTCTTCATATGAACGAAGGCATCACTACGGTACAATACTGTCTAATTTTACTATATCGTTTCATGTCCTTTCTGTTGTTGTTATATGATAAAACTATAAATGTTCAGATATTATTATTCGTGACTATACATGTATTTTTCTACCCAACACACACACATTTTCACTCACTCACTCACACACGCACACACACATTTTCACTCACTCTCTCTCTCTAACACACACACACTCTCTCTCTCTCTCTAACACACACACACACACACACACTCACTCTCTCTCTCTCTCTCTCTCTCTCTCTCTCTCTCTCTCTCTCTCTCTCTCTCTCTCTCTCTCTCTCTCTCTCTAACACACACACACACACACACACACTCACTCTCTTTCTCTAACACACACACACACACTCTCTCTCTCTAACACACACACACACACACTCTCTCTCTCTCTCTCTCTCTCTCTCTCTCTCTCTCTCTCTCTCTCTCTCTCTCTCTCACACAGGTAACCATACAACCCGAGTGCCTCACCGCCCAATCAGGCTCTTCCCATGACCCACCTGAGTGCCTACTGAGGTGCCAACAGGAGGGGTGCCACGAGAGGGATTGCTGCCCCCAGTCCCACATGCCCCCCCTCCTCACCTCAGTCACCACCACCCACCCCACCACCCGCAGGAGGGGGTCGAAGGGTAAGCTTATAATTCATACATATATACATTTTTATACTAATTTATTCAGTTGTGCTGGTAAATCTGGAGTAACTGATTCCTTCAAACTAGTCCAAGCAACAATATCATCATTTTTATTATTATTATTATTATTATTATTATTATTATTATTATTACTATTTTTTTTTTTTTTTTTTTTTTTTTTTTATCTGGTCCTGTTTCCTGGTATACTTTGGAGGAATTAATTTAGGCATATCAATGGACCAAAAGTGTATCATCCTCTTAATTAAAGCATATCACCTCCTAAACTATTCATTGTTGTATTCTATCTTTAGTTTCCTCTTCCCCAACTTTGTCTTCAGTTATGATTTTATTTTTCTTCATTTTTTTTTTTTTTTTGTCCTTATACCTTCGATAGAAAAAAAAATAAAAATAATATAGATAGCATCACTCACATGTCTACATCTTAATTAATCCTGTGTAAAAATGACAAGGGGAATATCTAGCAATAATTATACTGAAACAGAAAACTTTAATATGTGAAACAAGTTAACATTTATATATAGTAACAACACATAATTATCTATACACTAATATTATCTATAATTATCTATACATTAAAATAAACACACGGGAAAATTCTATAAAATGTTCTGCGGCACCAAAAAAAATTACGATGAATAAAAATTAATTATGAATGAACAAACACATTAAATGACATACCGATAACAAAATATTATAATTATTTAAAGATGGATTGCTTAGCCCTTCATCCAGTCGATCACCGCCGATGGAAGGCCTTGCATAATATTACAATAATTTATACTCTTATTCTTTCCTGTGATACTGAATTTTCACTCACTAGCGGTGCATGAACAGTTTAGCTAGCTCTAACATTTTACATTTATTTATTTTTTTCAGAAAGTGGAAAGAACGAAGGAGTAGATGAAGAGGAAGGGAAGCCAGACGTGAATTGGAGAAGACAAACGGAGGAGTTGGTGAAGAGACAGGAGGCCGCGGAGGGAGGAAGGCAAACGGAGCGGTACCAAGAGACGGATATATATGTGTCTAAAACGAGTGACGAGAGGAGATACAGTGAGAGATTAAGCGATTCACATCAACAAGAAAAGACAGACAGACTTGAAAATACACTGGAAACAGAAGGAGAAAGGAGTTGTATCCCTGTAAATATGAGAAACAAGGAGGAGGAGGAGAAGGAGGATGTGTATTCGTCTGCGATAAATGAAGAGTCCGTTGTTGATTCAAGAGTAATTCATCCAGAAGGAGTAACATTGACACCAGATTCTGTACCCGAGCAGCAACATCATCACGACAACACCACCACAACAACAACAACACCTTATAACACCATCACCAATACCAACACTACACACAACACCACAAACTACAACAACAACACCATCACCACATCTACACCCAACACTACCAATGCAAACTACACCAACACCACTACTACACCCTACACCACCAATACCGACCACCACCACTATGAGATTAAGACCAGCAGCACTTCGGAGCATAATACCAACCTAGAACACAACACCAGCAGGCACCAACACACAAGTAATAATAATACCAGTGAGGGAGACCATACCAGCCAACAATATGAGAGTACCAGTAATACCAGCGAACAACACCTTAACACATTCCAACAACAACAACAACAACAACAACACATCACACAAGAAAGTACCAGTAAGGAAAACCCAAGTAACACCAGTGAAAATACCAACCAGCAATTTAATCAACAGGAAAATACCAGTGACCCTGATAATACCATCCCAGATCATGATACCAGCCACCAGGACTTCAGAAATACCAGCCAACAACAACAACAACAACACCACAACACCAGTTCCTCGTACAACACAAGTGAGCAGCAACACAGATGGACGGATCAAGGGGGAAACAAAACAGACCTGCAACACATGGATCACAACACACAGCTACTGCCATCTAGCGACAGGGTTGTAAATGAAGAAACTTTACGACAACCACATCAAGCAACCCCTACAGACGAAGTTGTGAATGAGGCCACCGATCTACTACAACTACATAGCGACAAGGTTGTGAATGAAACAGCCTCACAACAACAACAACCACTGCCACGTAGCGACAAAGTTATGAATGAGGTTGAACCACTCATAAAAAAAGAATGAATGAATGAATAAAGTTAGAGTAGCAGGAACGGGGAGGGAATGTGATAGAAAAGGACACTCAGAATTATTATAAAATCTATTTCTTATGAGGATATAAAATAAATGTGGAGTGTTTGTTTGTTTGTTGTGAGGATAAGGATAAAAATAATTCTAATGGTGTATGTATTAGATGAGGTCGTTGTAGGCATCTCAATCATAGCGTGGAGGACTTCTGTGTGTTTTTATGCATTTTAAGGGGGAAGTTTTGTGTTGATAATTCTGGAGCAACTGAATACTCCAGACTATTCCAAGCAACAACAGAACACCATTATTTTTGCTCTTCTGGTCCTGTTTCCTGGCATACTTTGGAGGAATCGAGGAGCTCAAATTTAACAAAAGCGAATTACCCCATTAAACAGATGTTATTTTTATACTAAGTAGTGGGAAAACTTGTAAAGAAGAGACAGTTGCTGTTTTTATACAACCATATGGCCTTATAATAATAGCCCAATGGTTTTACATTATTGTATTGAATTTTTAAACAAATTCGACTGTCTTAAATCTTTTACCACGATACACAGTGAATACCAATCTATAATAAAAAAAGTTGTGACATTTTAACAAAGATAAAAAATATTACCATTTGGGTAGGGAATGTGTTAATAATATCAGTTTGTTATGGAAAGTGGATGAAAGAGAAATACCTGACCGTTGGAATATAAAAGGATTACTTGGGAATGGATTTAATATCCACTTGAAAATAGAATTAAGTGAATGAAGAATGGAAAGAGTTAAGTATGGAAAATAAGTGGGAAGTGAAATAAGACACCAGGGGAAAAAGTGACAGAAGAATATTATTTTTGTAATAATAATTCGAATGGGAAAAACAAAACTATGCAAAAACAAAACTATATTATAAAAGTTTGTAATCAAAAGATGTAGCAGAGGAAATATTCTATGCAATTATAAGGAAGAAATATGAATAATGGAGGTCAGAATAACTTGCATATATTAATTATTTTAAAGTATATAAGGTAAATGTTTTGACAAATTCACTTATTCTCAATGAGGGATGTTATTTACTTTTTAATTATTATTCTAGACGTAAGGATAATATTTTTATGTACAGTATGTGTATACAATTGAATAAACATTGCAGAAAAATAAAAAAACGTCACATTGCAGTTTCTAAGTCCAATTTTATATATGAAACTCTTGCCATTCATTACTTTAGATACACATTTTAATAAGCCAAAAAACAGACATTCCATTTTTTAATCTGATAAAAATATACCGACATCATTATTAAATTCCTTTACTTTTTCCGGTAACAATAATACAATCAGAAACAAATCACACTTAAAATTTACACAACAAAGAATTTTCTATAACACATTATAACTTATTTATACAACAAGGGACTTATCTATAACTTAAAAAACATAAGTTATTACATTATTTACACAAGTTACTTACAAACATAACTTATTTACACAACAAAGTGACTTATTTATTGCGACCATACATACGTACTGTATTGTATTTCCTCCGTTTTTCGTCCCTTATCCTCCAACCTAGAGCTATAGGCTAAGTCAAGATCTAGAATACCTTGGGCTAAATGTATCTCGTTTAGATTTCTCGTTGTCCTCTATACACCTCATAAAACACACACACACATCCCTTATATACACACACACATCCCTAAATGTATCTCGTTTAGATTTCTCGTTGTCCTCTATACACCTCATAAAACACACACACACATCCCTTTTATATACAGAGTGTACGTTTATACATGAGGGATTCTGTTCCCTGCATGGCACAAGTTGGAGGAATCAGGCATTTGTCCACGAATATCCCAAAATCAAGTTACCATATACTCCCCATAAACCGTACATACACATAATACTGAGGGGTTTTATTTACCGACACAGTTTGGAGGAATCAGTATATAGCCTTCCACATTTCCCATATAAGAGGTTCTACTCCCCATAATCTTTACAAAAAATACAGATGGATTTTCTTTCCTGGCACAGTTTGGAGGGAAAAATTACAGATGGATTTTCTTTCTTAGCATAATATTATATAGTTTAGTTTGGAGGAATCAGTAGCCTTCCATAAATTACTCCCCATAACTCGTACTAAATATTATGGTGTCCAAAAGTATGGGTTAGAGGAAGCGTCTTCAATATCCGGCTCTTGGTGTGGTGGGCAATTTTCTGAAGGAAGGGCTACGGGGGTAATATTTTCAGTGGGCTACAACATGGGTAAAAATAATATGGTGGTGCATGTACAGAGGGACGAATTACAGTATATTTTCAGTGGGCTACATGGGTAAAATAATGTAATGTAATGTTTCAGTGGGTTACATGGATAAAATTATATGGTGAGTACACTAGGACAATTTTATTTCAAGTGGGCTACATGGGTAAAAATAATATAATGAGTACACTAGGACATTTGACAATTATATTTTCAGTGGGCTACATGGGTAAAAATAATATAATGAGTACACTAGGACATTTGACAATTATATTTCCAGTGGGCTACATGGGTAAAAGTAATATAATGAGTACACTAGGACATTTGACAATTATATTTCCAGTGGGTAAAATGAGTAACATATAATAATAATAGCCTACACAGGGACGAATAACACAACACACTTACGTAACACGGTATACAATGGATATACAGCGACCAGGACAAGAAGAGAGTCTGTCATTACAAGGAAATTACTGTAATGGTATTGGGGCTTCACATACCCATCATCAACACAAGGGATACACATTGTTAAATTATTATAAATTATACACTTGTTTAAGGGGAGATTAACTTTTTTTGCAGTCCCTTATCCAAATAAAATCGATACACAACAACAACAACAACAACAACAAGCTTAAGGGGGTAATTTACTTTTGTTGTTATATTGGAGAGCCTTGATTCCTCCAAGCTATGCCAGGAAACAAATCAACTCAATGTTACTAACAGGGGATCTATCGTTTGTTTCGTGTCGTAGTTTGGAGGATTTGATAGACCTTCATTCAATTTACCACCACCTTGAGAATTTCCCCTCAAGGAAGTCATTTATTTGTGTTTGGGTTTTTGAGAGGCTACTTAATTATTCCCACCCTCTTTTATTTTTATTTAATTTGTTTACCTCAAGTTGACTGCTGAACCTTCGAGATGTTGGTTGGTTCACGTGTGTCGCACTAGTTGGAGACAGTGTGTGTGTGTGTCTGTGTGTGTGTGTGTGTGTGTGTGTGTGAGCAAGATCAAGAAAGTGTGTGTGCGTGCAAGATCAAGACTATGTGTGTGTGTGTGTGCAGGATCAAGAATGTGTGTGTGTGTGTGTGTGTGCATGTGCAAGACTAAATGTGTGTGTGTGTGTGTGTGTGCAAGATCAAGTATGTGTAAGATCAAGACTATGTGTGTGTGTGTGTGTGTGTGTGCAAGATCAAGTATGTGTGTGTGTGTTAAGATCAAAACTATGTGTGTATATAAGATCAAAACTATGTGTGTGTGTGTAAGATCAAGACTATATATATGTGTATGTGTGTGTAAGATCAAGACTATGTGTGTGTGTGTGTGTGTGCAAGATCAAGAACGAGAGAGAGAGAGTGTGTGTGTGTGTGTGCAAGATCAAGAACGAGAGAGAGAGAGTGTGTGTGTGTGTGTGTGTGTGTGTGTGTGTGTGTGTGTGTGTGTGCAAGATCAAGAACGAGAGAGAGAGAGAGTGTGTGTGTGTGTGTGTGTACGTGTGCAAGATCAAGAACGAGAGAGAGTGTGTGTGCATGTGTGTGTGTGGGAGGGGAAAACGTCAGCTATCCCCGGCCATATTTTTGTGGGACTTACAGGCGGACCCAAGCACACACAGCCCCGCCCACTTCCAGCTCGAAAACCCACCCACCCACTCACTCACTCACTCCTGCCTGCAATCATGGGGTCTGTTGCACTGGCGTCTTTGGAGGAATCAGACAGAGGCTTCTAAATCACTCATAACCTCAACAAGTATTCCATAAGCTATCGTAATAAATTTGTTTTCATTTGCAGCTATCGTTTTGTGTTCATGGGAAGGATATTATTATTATTATTATTATTTAGAGGTATCGTATGTTCTTCTTGTTTTTGTTGTTGTTGTTCCTAGACTATCGTATATATATATATTTTTTTTTTTTTTTTTTTTTTTTCCCCGGGAATGTTGACGATACCGACTCGCCTCTACTGACAGGACTCGGGATTTGTGTGTTATTATTATGACTGTGTTGCCAGGGTACGATAACTCCCAGACATGCACCAACCCAACCCCCACCCTACCCCACCCTATCCCTCGTTCCTTCCTTCCTCTCACCCCCACAAATACAAGCATGCACGGTGCTGCCATCTTGTAAGTGTACCGTTCAACTCTGCATGCGGTAAAACTGTGTGTGCTTGGATATTATCTCTTCTTCGGGAGGTGTGTCAAACTTGGATTGTATGATTATTTATTATGTATATATGTATGTATGTATGTATGTATGGTACTCTAATCTCCCCCCCTCCCCCCCCCCCCCCCACCTAAGAAAATAAGGACATATAATAAACGGTTCCAATGCATCCAACAGAGACGAGAGAACAACCATACATTTGGGATATTATACTGTACTGTGGTTTGAGGGGCGTTAAACACATTCGTATTCCTGTAGTCTGTCAACGCTGAAGAAACATAATTATACACACGCCGAAAAAATAAATTGGTGTTCATTCCCCGATGTTTATAATTATGTTCTTTTTATAATGACTACTACGAATTATGTAAACCCTATCGCAGTTCAGACAGTCGATAGTGAAAAATAATATACTGAAATATAATATAACTGATATAGATATATTGAAATTTTTAGAATATACTGAAAAATTATACTCTTACCAAATCAACTGGGAATAGTACACGTCGCTGAAGTAATAATTAATAAACGATTTGCTCAGGGGTAAAAAAAAATATTGTCATTAATGGATTGGAGCAGAAAAAAATTAATGATGAACTAGAGGAGACAGTGTACAGTCACGGTCAATAATTCTGGCTGGATCGGGTGAATGAAAGTGAACCCCATGAAAAAATACAGATGAACACAAAATAATGGTGGCCTGTTGTTGTTGTTGTTGTTGTTGTTGCTTGTATGAGTTTGAAGGATATTATTATTAACTACTCTAGATTTACCAACATTTCACTTCACACTTAATTAATTTTATGCACCAATATTATCGAGACCAATATTAATTACCAAGAGCAGCTATATATAATTACCAACAGCTATATAAAATTACCAACAACAATTACCAACAGCTATATATAATTACCAACACCAGCTATATATAATTACCAACACCAGCTATATATAATTACCAACAAAAGCTATATATAATTACCAACAACAACTATATATAATTACCAACAACAACTATATATAATTACCAACAACAACTATATAAAATTACCAACAACATCTATATACAATTACCAACAACAACTACATGCCAACAGCTATATATAATTACCAACACCTACATATTAATACATATTTTAATTTAGTGTGATACGAGCCATAATGTAAAAGGAGTCATCAGAATATAATTATATAATAAAATGGTCCTTGCATCACAAACTATAGCATAATATATATATAATTTCCTACAACTTTAGGTCAGACTAAGATTATTCTCCTTCCTCCAGTTCTTATTCAGTGGGTCGGAGGACGAACGAACCAACAACAATAACAACAACAACAATAATAATGATGATAATAATAATAATAATAAAAATAATAATAATAATAATAACAATAATAATATTAATAACAATAATAATATTAATAATAATAATAATAATAATAATAATAATAATAATGATAATAATAATAATAACAATAATAATATTAATAACAATAATAACAATAACAATAATAATAATAATAATAACAATAATAATAATAATATTAATAAAAAAAATATATTTATAATAATTGTCACTGAGTTCTAGCACCGAGTACTTGGAAGATATTAATTGGATTATATTTATTTATTTATTATCTCTTGGGGTAAATATTCTGTGAAGGTGATGATTCCTACAAACTTTACCAGGCAACAAATTACTTCAGTTTTATAAGAAGGGATATGGGTTCTGTAGAATAATTTGGAGGAATCAGTAGCCCCTTCCATTATACCACAATAAAAAAAATAATAATAAAAAAAAAAAAAAAAATAAGGAAACAAAAATATATAATAATAATAATTTGAAAATATTTTTGTTCAAATCGAAACTGAATGATGACGATGTTTTTTTTGTTTTTATCTCACACTAGATTGTAATTCTATATGAGCATTGGCAGGTAGTACAGTTGCAACCAAAAGTCCTATACATGAGGTGAAAGAGTGTAAAAAAATCGAGGAATATTTTAGTAACCAATATGACAACAACGACGACAACAGTTATAATATATTGTTTTTTTTTTAATTTCGATCTTTTCGTTATAAAGGTGTTTCAGGATTAATGGGTTTGACTGTACGTTACAAAAAAATTGTGGTAGTTTTCGTGGTGGTGGAGGTAGGATGATAGTGGTGATAGTGGTGATGATAATAATGCTGGTAAAGTAGTAGTAGTAGTAGTAGTAGCAGTGGTGATGATTGTAAGGATGATAGTAGTAGTAGTAGTAGTAGTAGTAGCAGTAGCGGTGGTGATGATTATAAGGATGATAGTAGTAGTAGTAGTAGTAGTTTTAGTAGTAGTAGCAGTGGTGATGATTGTAAGAATGATAGTAGTAGTAGTAGTAGTAGTAGTAGTAGTAGTAGTTTTAGTGGTAGTAGTAGTGGTGATGATCGTAAGGATGATAGTAGTAGTAGTAGTAGTAGTAGTAGTAGTAGTAGTAGTAGTACTAATAGTAGTAGTGGCAATACCTTCTACGAGTATAATCTTGATCAAGGTCCGAATTTTGGTGGTCCAACCCGGTGGTCTAACATTGGTGGTGGTGGGATGGGGGGGGGGGGTCTGCCTCCCTGTGTGGTCCTAGGCGATCATGTGGGCGTGTGTGTGGGTGTGTGTGTGTGTGTGCAGTCGTGTAAGAGTGAGCATATGTGTGTGTGTGTGTGTGTGTTTGTTTGTGTCTCCTTGGGCGTTTTTGTTATATAAATATTTGTCTGTGTTGTTTGTTTGCCTGTGTGTACGTCTGTGTGTTGCTATTTGTCTGTGTGTTGTTGTTTGTCTGTGTGTGTGTACATCTGTGTGTTGCTATTTGTCTGTCTGTATGTGTGTGTGTACAATCTCGTCCTCCCACTCGCCAAATAGTTAATGTGGCCGAAACACGTGTATTTTTTTCCCTGGTGCACAGACAGTCATGCTTGACAGACTAAGAGGAATGCTGACCACACATTCTACCAAACAAATATTATTCCTCAACCAATGTACAGTCACGAGCACTAATAAGTATACAGTTTTGGTTGAAGCTTTGAAGAGAACAATAATTCACCAACGAACTAATTCCAATGGAGATTTTATTGTGGATTTATTCACTGTCTCTACTAGGGTATTCGAAGCACACCTGTATACTTATTAGTGTTCATGACTGTACACCATGCAATTGTTCCACATCACCATTACTAACCAACTGGAGAACTTGGCTAAATATTTATAAAAGTTAAGCTGCACTCCTAAGCCTAAAATCTATATAAAAGTAAAGTTCGCAAGGCCTCCTATAAGCTAAGATTTTATTCCAAGGTGTTTATTCATGACAAGGATAGACTCGTATTGTTTATTGTAATTTCTGACCAGAGGACGAACGACAGGCACCACACACACACACACACACACACACACACACACACACACACACACACACATACCCTGCATTCGAACTCAGCCTCTATAGGTGTACTGGGTGGGGAAATGAACAATATTAGGCGATTATTCGAAGCTTTCTGCTGCTCACACTCTGGTCAGAAATTATTTATCACGAGTGTACTTAGAGAGAGAGAGAGAGAGAGAGAGAGAGAGAGAGAGAGAGAGAGAGAGAGAGAGAGAGAGAGAGAGAGAGAGAGAGAGAGAGAACACCGCTAGCAAACCGTAAGTCAAGTGAGAGAGAGAGAGAGAGAGAGAGAGAGAGAGAGAGAGAGAGAGAGAGAGAGAGAGAGAGAGAGAGAGAGAGAGAGAGCACCGCTAGCAAACCGTAAGTCAAGAGAGAGAGAGAGAGAGAGAGAGAGAGAGAGAGAGAGAGAAGAGAGAGAGAGAGAGAGAGAGAGAGAGATGAGAGCACGCTAGCAAACCGTAGGCTAAGTCAAGAGAGAGAGAGAGAGAGAGAGAGAGAGAGAGAGAGAGAGAGAGAGAGAGAGCCACACAGCTAGCAAACCGTAAGTCAAGTGAGAGAGAGAGAGAGAGAGAGAGAGAGAGAGAGGAGAGAGAGAGAGAGAGAGAGAGAGAGAGAGAGAGAGAGAGAGAGAGAGAGAGCACCGCTAGCAAACCGTAGAGTCAAGAGAGAGAGAGAGAGAGAGAGAGAGAGAGAAGAGAGAGAGAGAGAGAGAAAGAGAGAGAGAGAGAGAGAACACCACTAGCAAACCCTAACTCAAGTAAGGGGACAGCAGCAGTGAAAATATCGATGGTCGGAACCTTTTGTTGTACTCGATAATAATATATACCCTTCAGTACCGCTCGTGTTTACACTTTGTTATATAGCCACGAACTCTGACCCACTCACCAACCAAACACACACACACACACATTCTGAAACGCCCATATAGAAACGAAGTGGTTGAGTCGGGGGTGTTTCAGAAGTCAATATGGTCACTGCAGTATTAAATTATGATCTGATTACCTTCTTATAAACCAATTTTTTTTTTTTTTTTTTTGAGATTAGGTTTTTCATTCATATTTGTTTATTTCGATCAAACTTGGGAGGAGGAATATGTATTTTTATGAGGCCTTAGAAGTGCTTGTGTGGTGTGTGTGTTTGTGGATGAGAGAGTCGTGAGTGTGGAGGTGTTGGTGACATGTGGAGTTGTGGGTGAGGGAGTGTGGGTGTTGAGGTGTGAGTGAGGGATTGTGGGTGTAGTGGTGTAGAGGTGTGAGTGAGAGGGAGTGTGGTGTGTGTTGAGGTGTGAGTGAGAGGGAG
>JAWQEG010004474.1:0-35069 GCA_033782935.1 Petrolisthes cinctipes
GGTGTGGTGGAAGGGAAGGAAGTGTGTTGGTGTGTGTATGTGTTGTGTTGTGTTGTGAAGGAAGTGTGTTTGTGTGTGTATTGTTTTGTGTTGGGAAGTGTGTGTGTATATGTGTGTGTGTGTGTTGTATTGAAAGGGAAGTGTGTGTGTTTTGTTTTGTATTGTATTGTGTGGTAATGGCAGGGAAGTGTGTGTGTGTGTGTGGTGTGTGTGTGTGTGTGTGTGTGTGTGTGTGTGTGTGTGAGGTAGGGAATGGTGTTTATGAACTGCATGAAAATGTTAATTAGTGCCGTATTCACTGATGCAGATATGAATCTGAATTAATGATATATAGATAAACAATGAGAGAAACTTGTATGCATTTATAAAGCGAGGAAAGTTATCATTTGACATTTAATAATTTGACCGCCATACAAGTATAATAATGCATAAGACGTCAGCTATTAAATTGAGTATGGATGAATTGAAATAACCTTAACCATTGCATCATATGCTGTGGTCAATTGAAGCCTTGACAATCACCTATTTCCTCCTAACTATATCAGAAAGCAGACTTGTATCCCAGTATCGAGTAGAGAATCTTATAACTAACTCACTAATCAGCCATTGAAAATAAATAGGAAGAAATAAAGAGGAACATGAGTGTTTAGTCTAGCTTGGGTTCAAATCTCACCTATGTCTGTATGTCTGTTTCGGAGGTTTTTGTGTATATCTCTCTGTCTGTCAGGTTGTGTGTCTTCTCTCTAGGTTTGAACACACACACACACACACACACACACACACACACACACACACACACACACACACACACACACACACACACACACACACACACACACACACACACACACACACACACACACACACACACACACATACATATCTATCTAACCCCCCCCCACACACATCTACCTACCTAAATATACACACACATCTACCTAACCACACACACACATATCTACCTAAACACATACACACACATACATATCTACCTAAACACACACACACACACACACACACACACACACACACACACACACACACACACACACACACACACACACACACACATATATCTACCTAAACACACACACACACACACACACACACACACACACACACACACACACACATATATCTACCTAACCACACACACACACACACACACACCTAATCACACACACACACACCTATTCACACACACACACAGTAAGAGGAAGCGTCAGACCTGAACCTCGACTGAAACATATGGTCTCCTTCCCTCTGGTTTCCTCCTCCCTATCACTGTGGCTGCCTGTACTTACTTATTGCTTCTCCCTTGCTTCCTATCCCTCCTACCTTGTCCCTCCTCCCCCATACTCCTTTATCCCTCCTCCCCCATACTCCTTTATCCCCTTTCTCTCCCTCCTGTGTCCCTACCCCCCTTTTTCCCTCCTCCATTGTTTACTTTTTCCTCATCTTTCCCTTCCTTCCATGATTTTTTCCTCATCTTTCACTTCCTCCCTTGTTTATTCTTCCTCTTTTCCTCCCTTCCTTCATTGTTTTTTTTCCTCATCTTTCACTTCCTCCTTGTTTTTATTCTTCCTCTTTCCCTCCCTTCCATATTTGTCCCTCAACTTTCTCTCCCTCCTTTTATCCATAACCCCCCTTGCTTTCTTGCCCCTGTGCCCTTTTCCCCTCCCTCCCTACTCATTTCCTCATTCCCCCTTGCTTTTCAGCCCCCCCCCCCTACTCTCTTGTCTCTCCTCCTCTGTCTCTTAATCCTACCTCTTCCCTTCTCTTTCGTCTTTTATTTTATGCACTTCAACATTCCCTTTTTCCCTCCATCCTAATACTATTGCTCTCTCTTTCAATTCACACTTTCTCCTTATTCTGTTACATACTGTATTCTTTTTCCGACACATTCCTCTTCCCTGTCTGTTTTCTTTCCCCCACATTATCTCTCTCTCTCTCTCTCTCTCTCTCTCCTCTCTCTCTCTCTCTCTCTCTCTCTCTCTCTCTCTCTCTCTCTTCTCTCTCTCTCTCTCTCTCTCTCTCTCTCTCTCTCTCTCTCTCTCTCTCTTTATATATATATATATATATATATAAATATATATATATATATAATATATTATATATATATATATATTAAATATATATATATATATATATATATATATATATATATATATATATATATCAGTGCTCCATTCACCACTTCGTATACTATCTATCTACATTATCATTTCTCATCTCATTTTCCTCTAGCCATCTCTGTTTCCCTCTCTCAGACTTATATATCTATTCCATTCCTTCACATAATTATCTCCCTCCTTTTACTACCTCTTGTGTCCCCCTCCCCTCCCCATCATCATCATCCCTCTTCCCCAACATCATCATCCCTCTTTCTCCCACCTCATCATTCCTCTTCCCCCCCACATTATCATCATCCCTCTTCCCCCACATTATCATCATCCCTCTTCCCCCCCACATTATCATCATCCTCTTCCCCCCACATTATCATCATCCCTCTTCCCCCCCACATTATCATCATCCCTCTTCCCCCCCACATTATCATCATCCCTCCTCTTATCATCCACTGTCACTTCCCACATCAGTCACAGTCTCTTTACTCTCTTCCTGTTCCACCCCACACTAATCCTTTCCACTGTATAATATTATCACACCGTCAACAACAACTTTCCTCATCGTTGGCCTTCTTCGTTCCTTCTATAACGGATTCCTGTCTTTCCTTTCCTCCCTTTTTTCTTTCTATTTCCTTCCTCTTTTCTTTCTATTTCATTCCTGCGTGCTGTCTCGCCTCTCTATCACCTTCTTCTGGCCCTATATGACCTCACTGTTGCGGCGACTTATATCATTCAATTAACAATCCTTCTCTACCGTTCCTTTTCTATACGGTTCTTCTGCTTCGTAAAAATCCAATAATTTCTGAGGATACAGTCGACAAAAAAGTATTGGAACAGCCCTTACATTAAAACTAACAATATCTATAGGAAGTTCCAATACTTTTTTTGCCGACTGTTCAATGGTGCATAAAAATTCGTCGCCTCAGCTACACATAATATGACTGACTTCTCTGCATGTGCATAGTTCGGCCATATGACCTCGCTGTTGTGGCGCCAAATATCAATCATCAATCAATCTATCTCTGTGGTTCGAAAGACAAAGCACATTTCGCCTCTATCCTTTTGCTGTTTATAATTATAGTCGTTAGAGCCACATACAGGTGATTCACTGATATTGTGGATGGCTGAGGGACGGAACCAACTTTTGTGCAACAGAGAGAGAGAGCGAGAGAGCGAGAGAGCGAGAGAGCGAGAGAGCGAGAGAGAGAGAGAGGAGGGGGGGGGGGGGACGATTTACGGAAGACGTATCGGCAGCTCTACGAGAACAAGCATAAAGTTTCGGCACCAAATCGCCAGATGACTCTATTTTCTCGCAATTTTTGCCATTTTCGTGGCGGAAGAGGCGGGATGGACGACCCAAATTATGAAGCTACGCAGCTGCATTTGGTATCACCTCGAACAGTAATTTTATTTTTTCTCTCTTTCTCCTCCGCCTATACGCTTATTGTCATTACCAATCGAGTGTACCGTTATGCACAATACTTTACTTTACCAGCCGTTTCCTGAAGGTGTAGCTACTAAACAACAACACTCTGGCCTGTCGTTCAGTACATGGTTATCTGAACGGTATTCGTGGAGTGTGACGCCTCAACAAGATAATGCCATATGAATTTTTTACCCCCCCATTCCTCCTGATGGTTTCAGGCCTTTTATTCGGTCTCCTGCTTTTTTTCCTGTCCACTGCCTTTTCCCCTGTTACTTGCCTATTCCCCTGTCTTTTCCCCTGTCCCCTGCTTTTTCCCCTGTCCCCCCCCCCCTTTTCCCTCTCCTTTCCCCTGTCCCTGCCTTTTCCCTTGTCCCCTGCCTTGCCCCCTGTCCCTGTCCCCTGCCTTTTCCCCTGTCCCCTGCCTTTTCCCTGTCCCCTGCCTTTTCCCCTGTCCCCTGCTTTTCCCTTGTCCCCTGCCTTGCCCCCTGTCCCTGTCCCCGTACCTTGTTCCCTGTCCCCTACCTTTTCCCTTTCCCCTGCCTTTTCCCTATCCCCTACCTTTTCCCTTGTCCTTTTCCTTGCCCCATATCTTCACTCCTTTCCTTCTTTCTCTGTCACTCCCTTGCATCTTCTCTACTCCTTAAGTCTGTCAATACATCACTGTTTCTTTACCATTCTACTCCCCCTTCCATGTGAGAGATTCCTTATTCTGACCCTTTCTCTCTCCTCTTAACCCACACGAGCTGTAGGATAAATCATTTAATGGGAACTTGTGCAAAATGTTCGTGTTTATTATTGCACCCTTGAAATTTGTTAAGCTTCCCCCTTAATATTACTTTCACAGTCTAGCAATGTCCGAGCTCAATGTTTTTAATTACGACGACCTCTCCTCCTCTCCAGCTATCTGTGTCCTCTCTACTCTCTCTCTCTCTCTCTCTCTCTCTCTCTCTCTCTCTCTCTCTCTCCTCTCTCTCTCTCTCTCTCTCTGGAGTATAACATGGTGGGGGGAGGATATATTTTGGAGGGAGAGGGTGGGGAGTGTACTGGGGAAAATAACAGGTCACATGGGGAGGGAAGAAGAGGGGGAGGGATTATTTAGAAGGGAGAGGGAGAGAGACAGGGGGGACTTAATTAAGGATAATAGATTTTCATGTTGGTGAAGTGGAAGGTCTATGACTCCTCCAAAACTATGCTCCACGAAACAGAAGATCCCCTATTAGTACCATTGAGGGCGTCTGTTTTCTGGTATAGTTAGGAGGAATCAGTAGCCCTCCGATTTACCAACAAAAAATTCTCCCCTTAATTAATTGATGAGAGTTTAGATTTTGTTGCCTTATGGTTGAACAAGGATGTGTGGTGACCGTAGAGTTTACCAGACTGAATGAATGATTGATATAAATTTTGGAGGCATAGTGAGAATAGGTACAGTATATTAGAATGTGTTTGGATATATCAGGGGTATAAAGAGAGAGAGAGAGAGAGAGAGAGAGAGAGAGAGAGAGAGAGAGAGAGAGAGAGAGAGAAGAGAGAGAGAGAGAGAGAGGGAGGGAGAGGGAGAGGGAGAGGGAGAGGATGTATGATGTAGGAGGTAGAGAAGGTAGCTAAGAAAGAGTGAGAGAGAGTAGGAGATGATACACGAGAAAGAGAGAGAGGGACGAGGAAAAGAGATGAGTGATGGAGGGAAGGATGGGGAAGTGGGAGGGATAGAATGGATGAGAGAGAGACAAAGGTGATAAAGACTTAGAGACGAAGAGAAGGAGGAGAAGAAAAGGAGGAGGAGGAGGAGGAGGAGGAGGAGGACGAGGAAAGAGAGTTAGCAGAAGGAGGAGAAGAAAAGGAGGAGGAGGAGGGAGGAGGAGGACGAGAAAAGAGAGTTAGCAGAAGCAGGTTATAAAAAGCAGCAATTTTCTACTTGTCTCACTCTTAATTAAGTAATATATTTATAGAGGAAGCAATCGAAAAAAAAAAAAAAAAAACACACACACACACAGAAAAAAAAAAAAAAAAAAAAATAAGAAAAGTGAAAATAAAGAATATAAAACTCACGCATCCTAAAGACCCAAACAAAAACCCCTTTAATATTTCTGTATCAAGACGAAACAGTGATACAGTAATACAAACACATAATTATTACAAGGTTAATACCATACCATTATTCTTTCTTCTTCAGTTTGCGTACGGACGGTATAATTTCGCTTTGTTATAATTATCATATTCATATTTTTGACTACACAATATTTACATACCATGATTATAAATATATTGTTTCCTCTCCATTATACAGACGATGAATGACGACGAAAGAACGGGTTTGTTACATGATCATATTCGATAACAAAGTGTAAATAGGAAAGATTTGCCTGCTTCCGTCCCTCCGCTTCATAAGAACACAACACAAATATTAAGGGGGAAGTTTTTGTGTTGGTAAACCTGGAGCAACTGAATCCTCCACACTATTCCAAGCAACAGAACACTATTATTTTTTGCTCTTCTGGTCCTGTTGTTTCCTAGCATACTTTGGAGGAATCAAGGCACTCCAATGTACCAAAAAAGAATTACCACCTTAACGCAGCAGTGTCTCTCAGTTGTTAAAAAAAAAAAAAAAAAAAAAAAAAAAAAAAAAAATAATAATAATAATAATAATAGTAATAAAAATAAAAATAATAATATTGATAATAAATAAAAATCTTCTTACTTACTGATGGTGATGGTCTTTCCGTTCAGTCTTTGTTCTCCTCAGTTTTCGGGACATATACAATGTTTTGAAGGCGAATGGAAAATAAACAGGCCATGCATAATTCGTCAAGGAGAATATATATTATTGCATGTATGAATTTGGTTCTTTATGATGACTGCATTCATTATTTTTTTCGTATATGATGAAGAAGATTGAGTCAACTCCCAAAAGAAGTGTGAGTGCGTTCCTTATATCTGAGGCTCCTATACTGTCTATCATGTCAAATTCGTGCACAATGTTTTGACTTAAGGGGGGAAGTTTTGTGTTGGTAAACCTGGAGCAACTGAATCCTCCAAACTATTCCAAGCAACAGAACACCAATATTTTTGTTCATCTGGTCCTGTTTCCTGGCATGCTTTGGAGGAATCAAGGCACTCCAATGTACCAAAAAAGAATTACCACCTTAAGGAGAGGTTCTTTAATTGGTGAATTGGAAGTTTCTGATTCCTCCTAACTTTGCCACGAAACAGAAGATCCCCAATAAGTACCATTGAGGGCGTCTGTTTTCTGGTACCTATATATAGTTAGGAGGAATCAGTAGCTTTCCAATTTACCCCCACCAAGAAACCCCCCCCCCCCTCCCCCCATGAAGGAGTAGTATACTTTTGGTACATTAGAACGCCTTTATTCCTTCAAAGTATGCCAGGAAACAGGACCAGATTAACAAAATATAAATGTGGCCTGTTGCTTGGAATAGTTTGGAGGAATCAGTTACACCAGATTTATTAAACACTCTACTACCCGCTTAGATTCAGTTTGTGATTCCAGCTCATAATTATGATATCTGTTCTTTCGTGGAATTGTCGAAGGAATCAGTTGCTTTCATTCCTCCAAAACATATCGAACTCATTAAAGTTTTCCACCGAATTGAGAAACTAAATAACATAAATTTAGATTGAAGCTGAAACAGTCAGGTATGAGGCATCTGAAACGACAACTGAAACGCTCAAGCACAAAGCAAAATGCATCCCACTTGAGCGTCAACTGTGCTTGAGAGAGTTAGCTGGCCATCCCTATCCCCACTACCTGTCCCCATGAAACGTCCCCCCCCCCCGAAACTCCAGGTTAGGTTAGGTTAGGTTAGGTTAGGTTGGGTTAGGTTAGGTTAGGTTAGGTTAGGTTAGGTTAGGTTAGGTTAGGTTAGGTTAGGTTAGGTTAGGTTAGGTTAGGTTAGGTTAGGTTAGGTGCTAATGTGATCTGAAGTAAAAATTTGGGAAAAAGCAACTCGTTAGTGTTGTTGATTTTACTGACTACCTCATTCACCCTTTGCTGGCCATTTATCATCTGTCCTGATGTTTGGACAAGCCTTCTCTCATTTATCATCTGATTTACACACGAACGCACATATGAGTATAATTATATATGCAAACACACTCAAAAACTTCATACATACTGTAAATACATGAATATGAACACCTACCCCAAAACACACACACACACACACACACACACACACACACACACACACACACACACACACACACACACACACACACACACACACACACACACACACACACACACATACACACACGCACACACATACACACACGCACACACACACACACGCACACACATACACACACGCACACACACACACACACACACCTCTACTTCATTTTCCCACGTGAGAAACAAAATAAATGACACTCACACCATCACACCGTAACTTTCAACCTTCGACTAATTTTTCCATTTTGACGTGAGGTGAGTCGTCCGTGTGTAATGAGGAGGTGGTGACCAGGCCTGGGAGTGGAGGAGTAGGAGGAGGTGGAGGAGGAGGTGGTGGATAAGAAGGAGGAGGAGGAGGTGGAAGAAGAGGAGGAGGAGCAGGAGCAGGAGGAGAAGGAGCAGGAGGAGAAGGAGTAGGAGGAGAAGGAGGAGGAGGAGAAGGAGTAGGAGGAGAAGGAGTAGGAGGAGGAGAAGGAGAAGGAGAAGGAGGAGAAGGAGTAGGAGGAGGAGGAGGAGAAGAAGAAGGAGTAGGAGGAGAAGGAGTAGGAGGAGAAGGAGTAGGAGGAGAAGGAGTAGGAGGAGGAGAAGGAGGAGGAGCAGGAGGTCTAGGAGGTAGTGGTAGCAGCCTGTGTTATTATTGTGTACTAATGCCCAGTTGTTGGCAGCTAATGGTTGTTTATTTGGGGTGAGATGTGACTGGTTGCTTTGGGTCGTCGTCGTCGTCGGTATACAGGGCTGGTGTGTAATTATTTCTATTCCCTATGGTGTAATTAAGGGTATACTCGTACGTTTGGCTTGGGTTGGCTTGGGTTGGGTATAGGGTTGAGTTCGCAGGTGTTTGTCTGTCTGTCTGTCTGTCTGTTTCCCGTCTTGTATGTAAGGGGAATTGTAAGAAAGTTCATAATATACCTTCCCCGTTTTGCCCATTTTTATTCCTTCATCTCAAATTTCAGACGTCATGATTTTACTTTCTTGTGGCACTGAAGATCCTCTGGCGTTAGTTTAAGATGAAATATTTCCAAAACGTGTTGATTAGTTAAGTTTTTTCATGTATGTTTTGGACGTAAATTGTGCTTCATCCTCGCCAGAAAAATTGATATAAAAATAACTATAAACTAATATATTAATAATTTTCTGGTGGTAATGCAGTTCAAAGTGAGTGTGATTTTGCCGAATTGAAGGCTACTGATTCCTCCACTCTATTATATACTAGAGTACATATTCTAAAAAAATCCTGTTTTCTGATATAGTTTGGAGGAACCAGAATTATCCAGTTCCTTCACATTAAATGCCAACCCCCCTTTTTTTAAGAGTTATGGGGACAAAATCTCTTATATGTACACTCGTGATACATAATTTCTGACCAGAGTGTGAGGAGCAGAAAGCTTCGAATCGCCTGCTATAGCTCATTTCCCCACCCAGTACACTTATAGGGTCTGAGTTAGAATGCAGGGTATGTGTGATGCCTGTCGTTCGTCTCTGGTCAGAAATTACGTATGACGAGTGTACCATGGAGGGCGTCTGTTTTCTGGTATAGTTTGGAGGAATCAGTAGCCTTCCAATTTACCAACAAGAGAATATCCCCTTGACCTAATGCTGGTCAACCTAAAATCAGCTACGTAAGTGTTAGATAACAATTAATATACTTAGGATACACACAGACTATACCACTAAACGATTTATTTTTATTTTTATCACTTTTCACTTCCGAGTGTGCAAACGTATTTCAATTAACATATAAGTAGAGGAGTATGTGTCACAACAACAACAACAGCAACAACAACAACAACAACAACAACAACAACAGCAACAACAAATATATAAATGGATGAGTATGTGTCACAACAACTACAAATTTATTATTAATAGTTTGAAGATTAGAAACTTATGACAGGAGAGAAAGAACCTTGTACATTTCTCTACAATTACACCTCTCCTTCCTGAGTACAATACCTCTCTTCTCCCTCCTCATTACAACACCCCTCCCTCCTTTCTACAACACCCCTCTCTCCTTTCTACAACACCCCTCTCTCCTTTCTACAACACCCCTCCCTCCTTTCTACAACACCTCTCCCTCCTTTCTACAACACATCTCCCTCCTCATTACAACACCTCTCCCTCCTCATTACAACACCTCTCCCTCCTCATTACAATACCTCTCCCTCCTCATTACAACACCTCTCCCTCCTCTCTACAACACCTCTCCCTCCTCATTACAACACCTCTCCCTCCTCTCTACAACATATCTCCCTCCTCTCCACAAAACCTCTCCCTCCTCAATACAACACTTCTCCCTCCTCTCTACAAAATCCTCTCCTTTCTCTCTACAAAATCCTCTCCTTCCTCTCTGCCTCGGAAGCTTCGATCAATGCACCCGACCCACCGCCGCTGTTTGTCCACCATGCAGCCTTGTTGTTTTCCTCTCACCCTTAATTCTTCATGCATGCACCACTGTGTTGTAAGCTCGTACATCCTCCCGCCCCCTCAACGAGCTGTAATTCCTCTTTTAAGGACCCTGTGATCGTGTATGAGACGTGGTGGCTTCTGATTCCTCCTGACTAAGCCATGAGACAACCTCCTTCAGTATAGGTGGTGTTTCATGGCAATATTTGAAGCACTCGCTAACCTCCAATTTTCTGACTACATCAAGCGGTCTTTTAAGACAAATTTCAGGCAGACCACAATTTACGACACACATGTTAGGGTGCCACCAAGGTCCCAGACACCATATGACAGAGTAGGAAAGCAAGTTAACTTAAGAGGCATAAAAAAAATATGAACAGTAAGAAGCAGCAGATTATTGTTGTATTTTTGTATGACAGGATGTAAAATAATATGTCTTAGATAATAACAGTGTGTGCGGTATAGTGTTGATGACAGATCTGGTACGAAAGCTTATTACACATGACATATTAAATGGTAAAGAGAATGAGGTATACGCTTTCCCCTTACTTACAACACCGGACTACAGTGTGTGTGTGTGTGTGTGTGTGTGTGTGTGTGTGTATTTTGCAAGTGTGGGCGTTTGTTTTATATTTTTGGGTGTGTGTTTGTTTGTGTGTGGTTGTTCGAACAGTTTTATGATTGTAATGTAAGCAGTGTGTGTGTGTTTTGCGTGTGTTTGTTTATAATGAAAACAGCGTATATGTTTGCATTGTGGGTGTTTGTTTATAATGTAAACAGTATGTATATGTGTCTTGTTTGTGGTTTTGTGTTTTTCGTGTGTGTGTTTGTTTTTCCCAGTTTGTAGGAATGAGTGAGTCTAAAACCTGCAATTCGCCAACAAAATTTTCTCGTCGTCCCCTTTGCTCACACCGTATAGCACTTGGCCCGTCTGGCTGATACGCCGCTCCTCTTCTGAAGGTCCAAATAGAGGAATTTCGTGTATGATTTACGAGAAGGAAGGTGTGGGCGGGACACGTGCGGTCACTGTGTTCTGGGGAGTGGAAGAGTGGTTTGAAGTGTGGAGAGGTGGGGAAGAAGTGAGTGGAAGGAAATGGTGGAGGGGATAGATGAAGAGGGATATAGAGCTAGGGAGAGTGGGAGAGTTGTGGGGTGGAGTGGAAGAGTGGAGGAAGTGTGGAGAGGTGGAAGAAGAGTTGGGAGATTGGGAAATATGTTTAGGGGAATGAGTGGATGGTGATAGGAAAAGGAATGGAAGGAATAAAGTATAGATGAGGGAAGGTTGAGATGTGGAAGAATGAGAGGAGAAATGGAGATGGAGGAGTGGATGATCTGTCGTCGTGGAAGAGGTGGAGGAAAGAGGAGAGAGAAGAGGAAAGGAGGGAGAGAAAACGAGGAAGTGTAGGAGGAGAGAGAGTGAGTGGAGGAGAAGAAGTGGAAAGGAGGAAAGTGGAGGAGGAATGGCGGAAGGTGGAGATACTGTGTTGGAGATGAAAAGAAAAGGAGAAGGAAAAGGGAAGAAATTAAGATGAAGAAAAGGAGAGAAGGAGAGAAAAGAAGAGAAGAAGTGGTGGAGAAAGTGGTGGAGAAAGTTGTGGAGACAGAATAGATAAGGCAGGGGGAAGGAAACAAAGAGTGGTGGAGACAGTGAGGGCGATAGAGTGTTGGAGACATTGAGTGGTAGTGTCATAGTGGTGGAGATAAAGTGGTGGAGACAATGAGTGGCAGAGACAGAGTGGAGGAGGTAAAGTGGAGAGAGTATACAGTAAGAAAGAGTGGAGGCGATAGATTGAATGGTGGATAGAGTGGAGGCGATAGATTGAATGGTGGATAGAGTGGAGGCGATAGATTGAATGGTGGATAGAGTGGAGGCGATAGATTGAATGGTGGATAGAGTGGAAGCGATAGATTGAATGGTGGATAGAGTGGAGGCGATAGATTGAATGGTGGATAGAGTGGAGGCGATAGATTGAATGGTGGATAGAGTGGAGGCGATAGGGTGAATGGTGGATAGAGTGGAAGCGATAGAGTGAATGGTGGATAGAGTGGAGGCGATAGAGTGAATGGTGGATAGAGTGGAGGCGATAGGGTGAATGGTGGATAGAGTGGAAGCGATAGAGTGAATGGTGGATAGAGTGAGCGGCAGAGACAAAGTGGTTGGGAAGGAATGCTGATATGTTGACGAAAAGTATGTCAGGACGAACAATGATTGCAGTTGCTTGGCCGGAATGCAATAGGAGGTGTTCAGGGCAGTAGGGGCCTATCAACCTAACAAACGAAATGGCTCTTACATCGCTCTTAAGCTCCGTGGATTATGTATGAAATGTTATATTTATTGTGTTATTCTGATATACATTCTGCTTATGATTATTACTAGGTAGCTTGAGAATACAGGGCGACGTATAGCAATAAACTTAACACCAGAGATATAATTATAGGCCTAATTTTATTTTGAATATTGTTGTATAAAGTTAGTATGCTGTGTGTTATCTCAGTAAAGTACACTGGATATTGATGAAAAAGGTTGAAACTTGTTGACAAATGGTGGGACGGGAGGCTGGTAATCATATTTTCAATGCAGAATTAAGGATAATGCCAAGCCTGTACAAGGAGAAAATGGAGGAAATGCAGGGAAAATGTTGACTCTTGCAGGCAGCATTGCTTTCAGTAGAGTTTACCTACGGTCCAAAAGATTTTAATCATATTTCGTCGTATATTTTTTTTATAGGGCCCTGGCATTATCCTTCTGCATTGGAAATATGATTCAATGTACGTTATAGGACGTAAAAAAAAAAAATTGCAATTGTGATAAACTTATTAAGTCGAAATCAATTTGGCATTTTTGCTCTGATAACCCATTAGGCTACTTCTCTCTTCCCTCGCCCTCCGAAGCTCACAGCCTTCCGTCCCATCATTTGTCAACAAGTTACAACCTTATTCATCAGTCTCCAGTGTACTGTACTGAGATCACACACACCATACTTTATACAACATAATATACTCAAAATGCAATTATATATATCTGGTGTAAATTATTGCTATACGTCACGATACACCCTGTATAAACAACGTTAATATGTGACTCGTAAGGTGATTAATATTTTGCAGAACAAGAGACCAATGGCGCTTTCAAACTATGCCACGAAACAGAACTAAAGGAACTCCCTGAATACAAATACAATAATCCAGCCTTCCCCTATTTTAAAACTCCTAATTTTAAAACAGATCAAGTCTACGTCTCAGAATCGAAATTATAATCCGCTATACTTCAGAGTAGGGGCGACGTGAGAGCACTTTTTTTTTTTTTTTTTTTTTTTTTCTCCTGGTGGGTGGATACGCCACTGCTGTCCCCAAGCCCTGAATTGTGGTGAGCGAAGTAAATGCAAAATCATAGAGGAATAATAGCAGCGAGTGTAGCGGGAGAGGTTTATGGCAGAATAGTAAAAGATAGAGCACGACAAATTACAGAATGCCTGAATGATTTATGCGGCAAGGCAGCGGTGGATTCCTCGTCTGGCTTAGCTGGCTGGCTGGCTGGCTGGGGATCAATTGCTGCCTGGTTAAGAAAGTTGGTGGTGTAAAAAGGGTGAAGGGAAAGTTGTTGATGGTGTGTGTCTTGCTTGGCTGATTAATAAAACACCTGTGCATGGGCTGTCGAAGGGGATATTGAGAGCTGCATGGAGGGAGCTAGAGGAAGGGGAAGGAGTTGTCATTCTAAATCGTTTGGTGTTAATTTGTGTATGTTGAGTGTGTTAGGTGTGTGTTGTTTGTTGTTCATAGGTTAGTGGGTGTATCTTTAAGCCTATAGATGTTAGTTTAGTGCTGCCCTACGACTTGAAAATATCGTCTGGTGTTAGTCAGAAAAAAAATAATGTACAATATTTCTCCCTGCATGGTTAGGAATTTAGGAAGGTGTAAAACGGGGAAGTGGAAGTTGTTGGTCGTGTGTCTTTTGGTGATTAGTATAATAGTTGTCTAAAGGTGAAGGAAAATAGTTTATATTGTGTCAGGAGTGATGAGAAAGTATGTGTCTATGGTTGAAAATAGAAAAATAAATTAGTGTTTGTGTTATTGAGTAATTCGAATAACATGGGTTACTCTACATAGAATACTGTTGTCTTGCGTTAGCCTCAGACAGGACAGATCCATCGTGCATCATCATCAGACAGTCAAATGTCTCAGCAGGAGACAATAACTGTATAATCTTACTTTTAGCCTCGTTAACTGTTCCGTCATTGGGAGAAATTAATATTACTCAGCTTTATAGAGGATTAATTTTCTTGTGTCCTCAGATTATTTTAAGAGGATTGGAAGTCAGACCCAAAGATTTAGATGGAGGGTGTTTTGATGGAGGGTGAAGGACTGGGGACGAAGAAAGAAGCTGTGTTAGTGTGACCGTCGTGTGCTGAGGTGAAAGTCATACTGTAACTGATGGTGATGGAGCTGATATTTTGTCTTGATAGAGTGTATGGAACTGTGTTTATTTATTGTCGGTGATTAGGATGCTACTGACACCTCAAAAAATGTATATAAATAATAATGATGATGATGATGATGATGATAATAATGATGATGATGATGATAATAATGATGATGATGATAATAATTATGATGATGATAATAATTATGATGATAATAATAATAATAATAATAATAATGATAAAATAAATTGGGTCAGGTTGAATTTATTGCACTTGTATGATAACTCTACGTCGGACGATTACTTCCTTAAGGATCTTTTTGGGTGCGTGCATAATCTCAAAATAGTTAAGACAAATATTGTACATAATTCACAACTGCTTTGAATAACAAAACAATGATTGAGTTAAGAGTATAAGGATCCCCCCCAAAAAAAAGGTTGGATCATAGGAACATTACTGGTGGAGACAAGTATATAAACATCATGTCAAAGAAAAAGCTGCAAGAGGGAATCAATCAAGCCTCTGAAATTCTGAATACAAAAACAGTTAGCATTTTTCCTCCTAAATCCGAGATGATTGATACATAAGGGGTCAGGAAGGGCCGAACCTCTCCTCCCATTGCACACCCGGGAATGAAGCAGACAAACGTTGTGTGTGTGTGTGTGTGTGTGTGTGTGTGTGTGTGTGTGTGTGTGTGTGTGTGTGTGTGTGTGTGTGTGTGTGTGTGTGTGTGTGTGTGTGGCACTTGGTTAGATGGGAAGGAAAGTGACAGACGTGTGGAGTAACTGTCTGGGGAGTGAAAGGACAGTGGTTGATTGCTAGAGCCGTTGTGTGCATGTGTGATACTTAGTTAAATGGGAAGGAAAGTGGAGGACGTGTGGAGCAAGTTTCTGAGTAGTGGAAGGATCGTGGTTGATTGCTAGAGTCGTATGAATATGGGGGACATGTAGGATTTCCTTGACGAGTTTAAAGCTACTAATTTTTTCCTACAATGTCATATAACAACACATAATATGGCGAGGGAGTCTGTGTTTAGTGATGCCTTGTAATTTGGATTAATCGATAGCATCCAGTTCGTCCACAATAACTATAACCTCATTTAGATGGCCTTCTCTAGTTGGCAAAATGGAGAAGGCTACTGAATCCTCCAAGTTTTGACAGGAAAGAAGCTATAGTGTTTCAATATACGAGTAAGAGTTTCGAATTGTAGCATTGTTTGGAGGAATCAGTAGCCCACAGTTTCTCTAAGAACGGAAAAGTGAAGACACAATGCTATGATATAATAAAATGAAACAACACGTATAGTAAGATTAATACAAGAGATTTCAGGGACCATGTGATGTAGTTAGAAAATTGGTGGTAAATGAGTCCTTCAAATATTGCCACGAATCACCACCTATGTATGGAAGGAGCTTGTTTCGTGGCATAATCAGGACGAATCAGAAGCCTCCAATTCCCATACACGTTCACAGCTAGGTCCTTAATGTGACCAGTGTAAGAGGGTGAACTCAGATTAGTGTAAAACCAGTCAGTGTAGGAAGCAGATCACACACAGGCTTGAGGAATAACGTAATCAGTGTTAAGAGAAGCAGGACACACATTCTATTGCTCCTCTCTGTTATACTCTGATGGAGAACATTTTCGTCTTTACCGCCAGAGCTACAAATGCAATAAATATATTAAGTCATACAAGTCGAAGGTACACGAGGGAAAAAATGTAAAGGAAAGCGAACACAGAGAGAGGGAAAGGGGAGCAAGAATAACAGGGAAGGATAATGGATAGAAAGAGAGAGAGAAGAGGAGGGGAAGAGAGGAGAGGAGAGGAAGCGGAAAGACTGAGTGATAAATAATGAAGCGACGGAAGAGGGAATGAGAATGGAAGTGAAGGATACAAGAGAGAGAGAGAGAGAGAGAGAGAGAGAGAGAGAGAGAGAGAGAGAGAGAGAGAGAGAGAGAGAGAAGGGAGGAGAATGAAGAGGAGAGACCGAGTGAATGACAGAGCAGCAACAGTCACTCATAAACTCGGCCCCAGTAGTCGGTGATCAGACCTACCCTCACATCACTCACACCGACAACACCATCCCATCACACCACTACAACCAATACCTGCCATCCTCACAATCATACACGAACCTGCTTGCCCATCTGTCTGCCCTGTCCTGCTTGTTCTGCCCTGCCCTTCCTGTCGTTCTTGTCCTGCCCTTCCCTGCCCTGCCCTACTTTCTCTTCCCTTCCCTAACTTCTCTTCCCTTCCCTACCTTTTCTTCCCTTCGCTTCCCTTCCCTTCCCTTCCCTTCGCTTCCCTGCCCTTCCCTTCCCGGCCCTGCCCTGCCCTTTCTGTCTTGTCCTACCCTACCCATTCTGTCTTGTCCTACCCTACCCATTCTGTCTTGTCCTACCCTACCCATTCTGTCTTGTCCTACCCTACCCTATCCTACCCTGCCTTGCCCTATCCTACCCTGCCCTGCCCTGCCCTGCCCTGCCCTGCCCTGCCCTGCCCTGCCCTGCCCTGCCCTGCCCTACCCTATCCTGCCCTGCCCTGCCCTGCCCTGCCCTGCCCTGCCCTGCCCTGCCCTGCCCTGCCCCTCCTGTCTTGCTAGCTTTGTCTGTCATACCCGCCGAAGTAATTTTCCACTGTCCTCCTTTAGATCAACCCAGTCCATCAGTTGTTGTTGTCTCGCCTCCAGCCCTATCCCTCCTGTTCTGTTCTGTTCTGTTCTGATCCTCGTCTTCGTTGTTCTCCACGTTGCATCGTTATCATATTCATCGTAGCATTATCATTATCCTCCTTCTCATCTCCATTATTATCACCAAATACTATAAATCCACTTCAGTACTTAAGAAGACCCGTTCCAAACACTTATAACAACAATTTTTTACCGATTTTTGTGTGTCTCATCCAACAACCCATCCCATTTCCCTGCTGCTGTCTCCGCCTCTCACCCCATCAGTTCATTTCATCCTCTGCTCATCATACTCCTTCTTCACGTCTCCTACACTACCTCTTTCCTCGTCACACTCAACTCACGGCATCTGGTCCCGTCAGATACTTCCTTCCTGTCTGGCTGTCTGTCTGTCCGTCCCTCTACCAGTCCTTCCTTCCTTCCTTCCGTCCGTCACACCATTCCCTCCCTCTCGCAACCTCCTTCTTGTTCATATTCTTCACTCCCTTCGTTCTGTCTCTTCCCTGTTCATATCTTTCTCTCTTATTTTTTGCCGTTTCTTCATCCACATCTTTCACACACAAATTTCCTTCTAACTTGACCTATTTTGCGTGTTTTTTATCTTTCGTCCCAATTCTTCTTACTTGCTTTTATTTTTCATCCCATTCCCTCTTCTCTGTTTTCCCTCCTTGACTACATGTAATCCTTCACGTCCTTCATTCAGTTCCTCGACCCGTCAAATATATACCTCTTCTCGCCGCGAACTCGTCCTCTTTCATCACCGTCAACATTTCTGTCACCCGTCAACCACTTCCTTCCACTGTGTTCCCGTACTACAGAATCAGTCACAACCGTCAGAGAACAACAGATCCTGAAAAGTACACTCGCAATCCAAAATTTGTATCCAGGTTTTGTTGAAGTTTCGAATCATTTGACATACTAGTGAACCAATTACAAAGCGTATCCTGTTTGATATTTGTTGAGCTCGCTTAATACTCGATCAGGCTATTCGAAGCAAGCCTGGATACATATTTTGGATTGCGAGTGTACAATTGCCAGCACTTATAACTGGTACAGGAGAAGAGGGGACTGACAACGCTGACTGTATCATCTATAAGTGCTGGCAACTGTACCTCACCGTCTTGCCTTTCACATCCCCTTTCTTTCAACTCATTCTTGTATTCCCTAATCACTGTACTCCAATGTTTATACCTCAAAAATGGAAATAAGGGGTTGGTTTTGCTTGGGGTTTCTGTACTGTATGTCTGTCTGTCTGTTATTGATACCAGGAGAAAACTACCGACTCTTAACTTCACTAAATTCACTTCACATTCTGGGATAATTGGGTTATAGTTAAGGGGGTAGTACATTGTTGATGAATCTGGAGCAAACGATTCCTCCAAACTAGTCCAGGCAACAGACCACTATTATGTTTACTAATCTGGTTCTGTTTCTAGTCATACTTTGGAGGAATCACGGAGCTCCAATGTACCAAATGTATACTATCCCCTTAAAATGACTAAAATACTTTTCCTTGAGATCATGATATATGGAGATATTACTTACACTTTTACTAGACTTAGGAATGTATAGCTGGGGAAAACTCGGGTTTAAAGTTATCCCTATTAAATGTGAAAAAAAAAAAAATTATGCAACATGTTCACGACGAGGTTCACGAATCTAGGTCAGAGATCAGTTAGGTCACAGCGTTCGAAAAGAATAAAACTGCATTTATGTGGGCTAGGGATTTATAGTGACCCACACACGGTTTTCTTAATTGATTTTGAGTGAATTATTAATTTCATTCACGTCCAGCCAAGTTATTAAATTACTTTCTTGCCCACGATTGTATACTTTGAATAATATAAAAATAAATTTCTTTGGTATTTCACATTTTTTATGGAATTTTCATTGATAAACCAAACACACTCATTTCTTTGAACTTCGAGTACAGTACATACTTAATTTACATAACCCAATTTCAGTCTTTCTTTAGTCAAACCACATTCTCATTCCTCTGATAAACTACAGTACCATCACAAGCACTAATAAATATTCAGGTATGCTTCGAATGCCGAGAGAGAAAATGAGCTCGTTGGTGAATTGGACTGTTCAAAGCTTCAACCAAAGCTTCAGTGTATATATGCCTATTAGTGCTCGTGACTGTACACTCGCCAGCCCTGCCGCGTGGTACAGGAGTTCACACATATTCAAAGGTGTAGAACCACTATAATATTTTAGCTGGAAATAATCCACATGTTTGATATTGAGTATCCTCGAAACACTAGCACGTGAAATGAACTTTGTTGCTTAAGGAACTGAATCACTTATATATATCTCTTAAGGTGGTAATTCACTTTTGTTACATTGGAGTGCCATGATTCCTCCAAACTATGCCAGGAAACAGGACCAGATAAACAAAAATAATGGTGTCCTGTTGCTTGGAATAGTTTGGAGGAATTAGTTGCTCCATATTTACTAACACTGTACTTCCCCCTTAAACATGTAAGTCCCTGTACCACGCGGCAGTGCTCGTGACTGTACATTCTCATTTTGTATACGGTAACCCACCAATTTCACGCTTTCTTTAGGTTTTCTATTCTTCGACTGTTATTCACACTTTAGCTTGCTGCTCACACACTCGTCTGGGCCTGGTGTGTCATTTGGAGCGCCTACTTTCGCACGTCTGTTGCCCACCCTTCGCACCTCGCCTTTGTGTTGGTTTTGGTAACCCTTTATTACGGTTCCCCGCATTCATCTCTTTGGTTTCGCACTCCCATGATTGTGGTTTCTCATTTTCCTGCCCCCTTCCTCTTCCCTCCCCCCACCCCTTCCTCTTCCCTCCCCCCACCCCTGCCTTTGCATTCTATTCCTGGCTGTTGAATTCGCAGTCTGTGTGTGTTTGTTTTTGTGTTATTTTTGTTTTTGTTGTTGTTATTTGAATTCCCGAAGTCTATTATTCCATTCCATTTGGATTCGCAGTGTGTGTGTGTGTGTGTGTGTGTGTGTGTGTGTGTGTGTGTGTGTGTGTGTGTGTGTGTGTGTGTGTGTGTGTGTGTGTGTGTGTGTGTGTGTGTGTGTGTGTGTGTTATTTTTGTTGTTGTTGTTATTATTTGAATTTCCGACCTCTTGTATTCCATTCCATTTGGATTCGCAGTGTGTCTGTGTGTGTTTTCTTGTTTGTGTTGTTTATGTTGTTATTTGGATTCCCAACCAAGAATCTTGTATTCCATTCCAGTTGGATTCTTAGTGTGTCTGTGTGTGTGTTTTTTTTTTCTTTTGTATTAGTCCGCTTTGCCTTTTGAATTCCTGACCTCTTTTATTCCATTCCTATTGGATTTGCAGTCTGTGTTATTATTTGCATTCGTCCACTTTGTTATTTGGATTCCTGACCGCTTTTATTCCATAAATTTTGGATTCGCAGTCTGTGTGTCAGTTTTTTGGAATCTCAGGTTTTGTTATTTGGAATCCCGATCTCTTCTAGTATCCATTTATTTACATCTGGGGTTTTCTTTTTTAATAATTATTCGATTGGAATGAGTTAAGACTACGGTATACTTTACAATCTAAGACATAAGCTGTTACCTGTATACTAAGTGAAGTGTTTTGTGAATATTTGTAAATTTTTGTTAATCTTTTTGGTCTCCAGTAGTGGTTCCCTGGTCAAGAAAAGTCACCTATAGGGTTGCTTAGAAAAATTCCTTACCCCTGGGCATGCACACCCTTCCTACCTACCTTCCTTTCCCTCTCCTCATCCCTCACTCTCCTCCACCACCACCACGCCCTCTTCCCCTTCCCTTCTTCCTCAGGCTATACCCCTTCCTCCTTAGACACGCTCCCCCTCCCCCCCTCTCTCTCTATCTCTCTCTGTGTGTGTGTGTGTGTGTACGTTTGAATATTATGTGTACGTTTGCGTATTGTGTGTGTATCTGTGTGTGTATGTGTGTGTGTGTGTACGTTTGAGTATTGTGTGTGTACATTTGAGTATTGTGTATGTGTGTGTACGTGTGTATCTGTGTGTGTGTGTGTGTATCCATCCATCACACCAGGGAGAGTAAAAATGCGTGGGTACTTTTCCTGTTAAACTGCATCTAAGTGAATGATGATAACCCAGCCAGCCAACTCTTAACACTCTTTACGCCTTCCACCTCAATTAGTATTCTAAGGGACAACTGACATGAAGGGGATGTAATTTTTTTTTTTTTTTTTTTTTTTTTTTTTTTTTTTAGTCTAAGGGTTTGTTCTTATTTTTCTATTTTTCTTATATATATATATAGATTTTGTTTTTCATTATTTATTTGTGTGGGTCTATAGGCTTTTTTTTTTTTTATTTTTTTTTTTTTAGCAGATAGGTTTGTTCTCTTATATTATTTATTAGCATTATTATTTTATCTATTTCATTTTTATTTGGCTTGTTCAGTTAATTATTATTATTTTTTTAGTAGGTTTTCTTATTCTCTTCTGTATTTTTATTAGGTTTGTTATTTCATTTCTCGTTTAGTAGTCCTGTTCTTATTATTTTTTTTTTTGCAATAGGAAATAATGAGTTATGAACCACACTTGCAAAATTTTGTGTCCTTTCCTCCATAACAACTTCATACCGGGCCAACAATATAAGTAATATGAATATATAAATAATAAATAAATAAATAGATAAATAAATAAAAGAATAGTTAGATAAAAGAATAGATAAATAAATAAATAAATAAATAAATAAATAAATAAATAAACAATGTAATGAATTTAAAACAAGAATCCAATTTTTAAGGACCTGAAATAATAATGGTTTAGTTGGTGGTGTTATATTGTTTGGGGTAAAATGACTAGATACTTTGATTGGGGTAAAATGACTAGATACTTTGATTAACTTCACACAGAGTAATAATGATCATAATGCCCCAAATATCTATCGGTATTTTGGGAGTAATTCGCTTTTGGTACGTACAATGGAGTGTCTTGATTCCTCCAAAGTCTTCCAGGAAACAGGACAAGGTTGGTAAAAGTTATGGTGGTCTGTTGTATGAAATAGTTTGGAGGAATCAGTTGCTCCAGATTCACCAACACTGTACTGTCTGCCCCCTTAACTTTACCATTAGGCAACTTCACCAGAAATGTTCGTAACTGTAATAAAATAATATCCTGGAACTCATTCGTATGGTATAATTTCACTTGTACACAGTAGGATATGTGTTTATGCATGTGTATACGTGTGTGGATATATGTATGTATAAATGCATGTGCAGGGATCTCTGTGCGTGTGTATGTGTGTGTAAGAGAGCGCATGGAAGTGTGTGTCTATGTATGTGTGTGTGTGAGTAAGTGTGTGCACTTCTGTGTATTTTTCTGTATACGTGTGTGTGTGAGCGTATGTGTCTGTGTGCAAGTCCGTCTGTGAGTGTGTGTGAGTGTGTATGTGTACGTCAGTGTGTGTGTGAGTGTGTGCGTGTACGTTCCTCCATCGGTCGGTTGGTTGGTTGGTTGGCAGTGACTTGAGCCTCAGTTACGGTCTTGAAGCTTATGTCCACAAACGGGACAGAGGCTACAAAAAGAAGCAAACAGTGTGTGTGGGCTACTGACTTCTACCCTAATGTATCCGAGCGGCCACCCACCACCACAACACACGACCCTTGTAATAAGATGCACGGAGTAGCAGAAGAGAGAGAGGGACATGCAGGATACCACACCAGAGAGAGAGAGAGAGAGAGAGAGAGAGAGAGAGAGAGAGAGAGAGAGAGACCTGTAGGACATTTGTAGGACCCCGGTAGGACATCAGTAGGACCCCGGTAGGATCTCTGGTATAGGTAAGCAGTATGACCCCAATTGGACATCAATAGGTCCTCGTTAAGACCCCCAGTAGGACCCCCAGTAGGACATTAGTAGGACCCCAGTAGGAACTCTGTTAGCATCCTAGTAGTACCCCTGTAGGACATTAGTAGGACCCTTGTTGGACATCAGTAGTACCAGTAGGATCTTAGTAGGAGAAATGAGGAAAGAAAATGACGATATCGAGAAGACAATAGAAATCAGGAACATAAATGATGAAGAATAGTGAGGAAAAAAATCAAGTTGAGGAAGAAAGGTGAAGAAAATTGAGGAAGATGGGAAGAAAAAAGGATGCGATGAACAGAGAGAGAGAGAGAGAGAGAGAGAGAGAGAGAGAGAGAGAGAGAGAGAGAGAGAGAGTAGGGTAGGGTTTGAGCAAGTGTGTTTGCGGTAGTCTCATCTCTCCGGGGTGAGTGGCGTGAGGTCCTAGAGGCCAGCGGGTCGGCTCTGTCCCTGCATATACTAACTCGCAAGCATTCCCTCCACACACACACACACACACACACACACACACACACACACACACACACACACATGTATAAGCACATACACACACATATATATATACATAGCCTACAAACGCAGACACATATACACAAGTAGACACATATACAGTATACACACGTTGACACATATATACACACGTTAACACACATACACAAGTAGACACATATACACAAGTTAACACATACATACACGTTGACACATATACACAAGTTAACACATACACACGTTGACACATACACAAGTTGACACATACACACGTTCACACATACACACGTTCACACATACACACGTTGACACATACACACACGTTGACACATATACACAAGTTGACACATACACACGTTGACACATACATACACGTTGACACATATACACTAGTTGACACATACACACGTTGACACATACACACGTTGACACATACATACACGTTGACACATATACACAAGTTGACACATACACACGTTGACACATACACACGTTGACACATACACACACGTTGACACATATACACCAGTACACACATATATACGTACGTTGACACATATACACACGTTGACACATATACACACGTAGACACACATAAACATACACACACTATATAACTACCCATCACTAACAACCACACAGCCTGCACCCGAACCTACTCATCCTTCCTTTGCCTTCCTCCCCCCCCCCCCCCACCCAGCATGGACCACAATTGCCTGTTGTCAAAGCTGGTTCCGTCCTCCAAACCTACCCCCACCCACCCACCCACCTACCCCACTAAACCTACCCCCACCCACCCACCTACCCCATTAAACCTACCCCCACCCACCCACCTACCACACTAAACCTACCCCCACCCATCCACCCACCTACCCCACTAAACCTACCCCCACCTACCCCACTAAACCTACCCCCACCTACCCCACCCACCCTACTCTACCCAAACACAGTGAATTGACTTGGCTATGTATGCAATTTAATAGTATCGTGTTTTGATTATTACGGCTCCTGCAGTTTGACGTTCCATATTATAGTTAATTTAAGTATCCCCTTCACACTCTCTTTCCTAACACGATACACATCGATTTACACTCCAGTATGGTTTCTGTGTACCTAAATCGAATGCGTCATCTTCATTTCCTTCCCCATGCAGTCATATACATCATCTACTCCTTCATACACGTCGTCTGACCTTTCTTCATACACTCCACTCTAATAATGAAGACTCACCTGCTATAATTACGGTGTGTTTTAAAGGGAGGTTACTGATTCTCCACCCGCTCCTCACTGAGTGAGTACTAATAGGGAATCTGTTTCGTGGCATAGTTTGGAGGAATCAGAGACCTTTCAATTCACCAACAAGAAAGCCTCCCCTAAATTTGTCCCGAGTTGAGATATAGAAAACAAAGAGTATATAAATAGCGAGGCAGTGTAAATGTTGAACATATCACCGCCCTATATAGTCTAAGTCCAATCCCCCACCATGAGAGTTCCTTCCGGGAGTACATTCTTAACCACATCAGAAAGCTCGCGTGTTGAATGGGACTCGAGCCAGGCAAATCACCAGGCCACACAAGGATGTACCACCATCAGAGTTTCTTCCGGGAGTACATACTTAACCACGTCAGAAACCTCGCGTGTTGAATGGGACTCGAGCCAGGCAAATCACCAGGCCACACAAGGATGTAGCCAGCGTAATAGAGTAGCATCGACGTCAGCGTCAAGGAGGTACAACACGCGGAGGGAAGAAGGGAAGAGGTCGACAGCTACAAAATGATGTACGCACATACAAAGCGGTGTGTATTCTGGGTCTGAGTGTCTGACTTCCTTGCCTGCAAAACAACGCAAAGTTTTAATGGTTTGTTAATATACTCGTAATTTCAAGCCTCTTAATAGGATCCTTTTGTAAACTTTAAAAAAATATGGATCAGAATAACGCAGATTATAGATATGACATTAATAAATCTTCATATACCACATCAGATTCCAAAAAAAGACCGTAAGACCACTTTTTATTATGATAGTTGCATGACTCACGAGATAAGTAGTACAGTAGAAACAATAAGTACTTTAACCCCTGATGTACCACAACGAGATGATGACAGACAGACTCACCCACAGCCTCTCATCTCGGTGTCTCCTCCTCCCGATAAAATGTAGGTTACAGGTTTACACTCTACCATTTGCGAACCATGTTAGTGGAGGGTACCTGGTGATTTGACCGTGTCCGTGTGAGGCTCCCGGATGAGGCTGTCACGTCACGTCTTTTCCACTCTGCTGATCTTCCCTCCACTTCCCCGCTAACTTCTTTATTAAGGGGTTACTCTATTGTCGGTAAATTGGAAGGCTACCGATTCCTCCAATTTTTTATGCTATGAAAGAGATTCCCTATAATTACTATCATTGGATTTGTCTGTTTCCTGTAATACTGTGGAGGAATTAGTAGCCCTACAATTCGACCCCAAAGTGGATTTCACACTGGGGTATTTTATTCGTCCTCTGCTCTGTCAAGTTTCCTTCATCTAGAACCCAAATCCGAATCTCTCCCCAAATCTTATCAATTGTTGCTAATCACGAGATAATAACTATTGGTAACTTTTTTGTAAATGTTGCACTAAATTTTTGTGTAATCCTGCTTACAAACACCCGAATAAATAAACAGACAGACAGACAAACCCAATAAGAAATATAACCACTTGACGGAAATAATAATAATAATAATAATAAGTCAGTGACGAAAATGCAATACGAAATAATATAAAACTGAAATAAGGCATTTTAAGGAAGTATTCATTTATTCTTTATTTTTCTTTCTTTCCTTATTTATTTATTTATTTATTTATTCTTTAAGGTGCGTCTTGTGCTTCCCTTCCCTGAACATATACTGAACAGATTTATGCCAACCAGAAGCGATGTGAACGGAAGCTGTTTAAGAAGACTCTGCCTGTCATATAAAGTGTTTCAAAATGATACGGTAAGAGAGGAAGCGCAGTGAACTCAAACCACAGGTAAGACAAGGCTATGCTATGAACAAGAAAATAATACTGACGCTAAAATGCGAATCTTGACACCGGGACTAAGAAAAAAATATGTGTATGTATGTAGACAAAAAAAAAACAAGGGACCACAATCGGGAATACAAACAACACAAGACCACAGACAGAAAGATAGACATGCAGGCGAATAGATCTGTTAGTTGCCATAGTAAGTGAGTGGGTAGTGCAATAGGAAATTTCATGGACCAAATCGATGATGATGATGATGACCGGTACGATGGCTTTATGGTACCAGTACGATGGCAGGTACGATGGTTTCATGGTACCAGTGCGATGGCCGGTACGATGGCCGGTACGATCGCCTCATAGTACAAGTACGATGGCCGGTACGATGGCTTCATGGTACCAGTACTATGGCCGGTACGATGGCTTCACGGTACCAGTACGATGGCAGGTACGATGGTTTCATGGTGCCAGTACGAAGGCTTCATAGCACTACTAGTAGAATAGGTACAATAATTATGTAAACAATACCGACTGGCCACTTAAACTTCTTTAATAGTTTGGAATATAATAATTCTTTAATACCTCACACATTACAACATGCCCAAATTACACCATATCAACTTAGAAAGGCGGAAAAATGTAAAAACCCTGATATATAAAAACTACCCAGAGTATGAAAATGTACAAAGAATATGTACCAACTTCACAGAATATCTTTATATCAAGTAGTAAGAATATAAAATGCAAAACAACCCGGTGTGATAATCATTGCTTCCGTGGTCTTGACGCAGGAAAAAAAAAAAAAAAAAAAAAAAAAAAAAAATATGATATATATATATATATATATATTACCGGAACCCGTTTAGATACCTTCCTTACTTCCGCCGCTCACATCTTTTGTTCAGGTATACAGTATCTCTCTATTGATCTCAGGACTGCATGGGGTTGTTGGTTATCGCTATGACGGGGAGAGCGATTCGTACTAGCCTCGTCATCGTCGTTTAGCAGATGTAATGAGGACTATAAGTCGGGTGGAATGAATTAGTGTTAGACAAGTTAATGATGTGCCTCTTAGCACGACACAATGAAGTGAGTGCTTTGGAGATTAAATGAGGTGAAAAGATATGAGGCGGTAATGTGGGCCAAGTTGGAGTGAGACGTACCGTAACACACATACGGTACCACACAACACACACGTACTGTACAGCCACAATCAAATAACCACCGACACATTCCTTCCATCGTGCAAATTTATCAGTATCATATCAAAATATAATCATACAACACCTTACGTCAACTCAACCCCCTCAATTATTATTATTATGAGGTGCTGCAATATCATACACGTGTTGTTCTTTATTACCAAGATATTTACTACGATGGAAGGAAAGTGTCGGTGGATATTTGATTGTGACTGTACATACACTATACAACACACACGTACACCACACAGCACACACATACACCACACCACACAACACACGCATACACCACACCACACAACACACGCATACACCACACCACACAACACACACATACACCACACCACACAACACACACATACACCACACCACACAGCACACGCATACACCACACCACACAACACACACATACACCACACAACACACACATACACCACACCACACAACACACACATACACCACACACCACACCACACACACACACATACACCACACAACACACGTATACTTACAGTTGGACACATAAACTCGTGGTACAGTCCAGGTGGAAGACGCTCAGCTCCTCGCAGTATGAAATGTCTTTACGACCAATAAGATATACCGGGGGCAGAAACTATGATGTGGGATGGAGATGATTAGCCAATACCAGAAAAGAGTTACTGGTTTACTGGAGAGGGACAAGCATCTTCCACCTGGGCTGTACCGAGAAATTCCTATGTCCAACTGTATATTTCTCCACATGCATCCCCGTACACACACCCTATCTCACTCTACAATTATATCGCCTCTAGTGACCATTACAAAGTCGATAGTCGTTAAGGGACCCTGTGATGTAGTCAGAAAATTGGAGGGAAATGAGTCCTTCAAATATTGCCACCAAACACCACCTATATGGAAGGAGCTTGTTTCGTGGTATAGTCTGGAGGAATCAGAAGTCTCCAAGTATCATACACGATCACAGGGTCGTTAAGGGGGAAATACAGTGTTGGCAAATCTGGAGCAACTGATTCCTCCAAGCAACTATTCCAAGAAACAAAGCACCATTATTTTTGTTCATCTGGTCGTGTTTCCTGGCATACTTTGGAGGAATCATGGCACTCCAATGTAATAAAAATGAATTACCTCCCTTAATCAAGCCCCAATATTCCAGGTGATGAAGGTTTGAATAAGTTATGGTGTTGGAAGGAAGCAGTCAGTCAGTCAGTCAATCAGTCCGTCCAGAGGAAAGAAAGGAAGCTGGGACGAGATTAAGCGACGGACTGAACGAAATAAGAAAAAGATATGCAAAATAAAATATGTTATCGTAATTGAGCAAAAGGTACACACAAGAAATATGATAAAAGAATATGCAAATTATGTTTTAAAACAGTAAGTAGAGCACAGAAAATACCCAAGAAGCGAAAAAGAAGACATTTTGCAAAATATTGGGAAAATGTTATTGAACATAGAGTATTAACCCATTTTATGGGAGTAACACATCGCTGGTCAATCTGGAGCAACTGATTCCTCCAAACTTTTAGAGGCAACAGGCCGCCATTATTTTTGTTCATCTGGTCCTGTTTCCTGGAATAATTATTAGGAATCAAGGCACTCTCTAATGTACATACCACAAGTGTATTACCCCCTTAACCCAGAGTAAAAAAAAGTATATAAATAAAAAAAAAAAAAAAAAAAAAAATATAAATAAAAAATAAATTAAAAAATATATATAAATAAAAAATAAATAAAGTAAGGTAACGGAAAAATACTTTAAGAGAGAAAACAAGCAGTCTAATCTAGCAGGCAGTTCGAACTAAGCAGGGTGTCAGGAGGGCTAGGCTCGGTATCAATCATTCGCAATTTAGTCGACGATAAGACCCTGAAGACGGAAGCCGAGGCATTAAGTATTCCAAGAGGAGTTAGTTGTTGGGATGGGGGGGGGGGGATGGGAATGAGTGTTGGGTGTTGGTGTGTAGGAGGGGTTGGGGAGTAGAAGTGTGGGAGGGAATAGAAGTGGTCATGAGTGTAGAAGGGGTTGGGGAGTGGAGGTGTGGGAGGGAATAGAAGTGGTCATGAGTGTAGAAGGGGTTAGGGAGTGGAGGTGTGGGAGGAAATAGAAGTGGTCTGGGGTGTTGGGTGGGGTGTAGAAGGGGTTGGGGAGTGGAGGTGTGGGAGGGAATATAAGTGGTCTTGGGTGTTGGATGGGGTGTAGGAGGGATTGGGGAGTGGAGGTGTGGGAGGGAATGGAAGTGGTCTGGGTGTAGGTGGGGAAGGAGGGGTTGAAAAGAGGAAGTGAGGGAGTGGAAGGGGTCTGGGTGGTGGGGAGTAGAAGGATGGAATGGAATGGGTTTGGGTGTAGGTGGGGAGAGGATGGAGGGAATGGAAGGGGTATGTGGTGTTGGGTGGGAGGGGAAGGGCGAAAGAGGGAGAGGGAGTGCGAGTGTGAGGGAAGAGTGGGGAGGAGGGGAATGGGAGAGGAAACAAGGAAGGCGATGAAAGAGTGACGATGAGACAAAGAGGAGAGGAAGAGGAATGGGAGAAGGTGAAGAGTGAATGGGTATAAATGGAAGTGGGTGAAGTGGAGTGAGAGTGGGAGAAATAAAGGATGGAGAGGAAAGAGTGGAAAAGGGAAACATTGAGTAGACGAGAGTGGATAAAGATAGAGAGTGTGAGGGGAATGTGAGGGAATGGTGAGGAAAGACAGAGAAAAGGAGGAGAAGCCTAAGGAGGTGGTGAATGGGGATTGGCTAGATAATGGAATATCATTACGTTGTAGTAAACTGGAAAAAGAATAAGTTAGCCTACTACTCAAGTCAATTCATTACATATTATACCAAGAATATATACGTCCTCTTACAGCTGCACTAGTAAAGCAAACGCAATATACCCTATAAAATTTCGTTCACACGTACTGTACAAACCTTTACAAAACCTCAATAGTCAGTGTTGTTCCTGGATAAACCTTAAAACAATAGAATGAATAGACACTAATATTCTACTGTCTTTGGGGATTTTCTGATGTACAAAATACAGACATTCCAACTCAAATTAAATGGACTAAACTAAGGCTCGAAGTGTCAGTACCACAGGTCGGCATTTCTTATTAGTGAAGCAAAAGCCAATTGCCCCCTTAAGGGACCCTGTGATGTAGTCAGAAAATTGGAGGTAAGCGAGTCCTTCAAATATTGCCACCAAACACCACCTGTATGGAAGGAGTGTGTTTCGTGGCATGGTCAGGAGGAATCAGAAGCCTTCAATTTTCACACACGATCACAGGGTCCTTAAGGTGGTAATTCCTTTTTGTTACATTGGAGTGCCTTGATTCCTCCAAAGTATGCCAGGAAACAGGACCAGAGGGGTAAAAATAATGGTGTTCTGTTGCTTGGAATAGTTTGGAGGATTCAGTTGCTCCAGAATTACAAACACAAAACTTCCCCCTTAAACAAAACCCAACTCCAACAGCTCCACATCATACTCCTGTCAAAAGTGAATGGGACTCAAATACATATAATCGTCGACCCTTAACTCGTGCTTTAGGCTTATACCAAGTCGTTTGAATACTATTGTAAGGTAGAATGTATAAAGAAGCAAATTTAACAGTGCTTGACAGGAGAAAACTCGATGGGTAAAACAACAGGATGATGCAACAATAGTGTAAGTAAAAATAATAATAATAAAAAAAATAACATCGGTTCGACACAATCACCTCCCGTCCTCCTTTCCCTTCGAACACTTTAGGTGGAAGTTTGGTAGCGGTACATGATTGTGTGGCAACAAACTACTTCATGCTCTAACCCTCCCCTCGGTGATCACCCTCTGCTTAAGAATAGATTGGCGGAAGAGAGTGAAAGACGTGACGTGCCTTCAACACCCTTTGACACGATGCCCTAGACTACTGTAGAGAGAGAGTGAGTGAGTGAGTGAAGGAAGGAAGGAAGTGGAGGCCGCCTGCATGTGAGCTGACTGACACTGAAAGCCTGTAATGACCCTTATTCATGAAGCCAATCTTGCTGCTGAAAATGGCTATACCTACTGAGCTGAGAAGAATATTCCACACACCGCGGGGCCGCCAAAATTACTTTCATATTATTACATATTTTTTTTTTATATATTTATTGATATTTATTTATTCGTATAAATTTATTTGTTTTTATTTGCTATACTTATTTATGTTTTTTTTTTTTTTTTTTTTTAGAAAGGGTAGCTACTGAGAAGATTATTCCAAGTATCAGGTCTGCCAAAATTACCATAGTTTTTTTCTTTATTCTTTTCAGGTGGACGTTTATAATTATGATGTTGTTCATTGACTTTGCGCCACTACGGGATTCAATTAAGGTAAGTGTAATCCAGTACAGTAGTAGCCGTAATGGGAGAATGTAAGGGGTGGTAAGAGGTTTAGAATTCTGGTTGGTAAGGAAAACGAATTGAATAGGCGCTAGGATAGAAAGTGGAGAAAAACGATTAGAAAGATTTCAACCTAGTTTTGGGGTCGGGAGGAGGGTGCAAATTAAGTCTGTTTAATGTTTTGGGAAGAGAAGCGTCACAATTCACAGTAATATCGTTTGAACCAACCCAGGGGTCGGATCCAAAGAACTTTACTACGTGTTACCGACGTCGACCACTAGCGGCTCGATCCAAGAAGCAATATGGTGACGTCAAGTGTGTGTTATTAAAGTCACTAATTACAACACCTCCCCAGGTGGTGTAAGAGGTAGTAGTAGTAGTAGGTGGTGAGGGAAATCTTGCTTGTGCAATATTTTGATATTATATTAAATCTGCAACACTTTCCTTATAATTATGTGGGCTGTGCTAATTAAAAATTGTAAACAGCTAGATGAGTAAATTGATGAATAGATAAAAAAGAAAAGAAATAAAGCACCAGGAAAGAGGAGTGAATTGGAAGGCTACCGATTCTTCCAAAATATGCCGCAAAATAGACAATCAGACGCCCTCAAAGGTAATAATAGAGAATCTGATTGGTGGCATATAGTTTGTGAGAGAATCATAGACCTTCCAATTCACCAAAGACAGAATCTACCCTCAACCTCCGTCGTCTGTCTTACTTGCGTGACTACAAACCATAACAAAAAATCACCTTCAAAGTGTTAAGCTGCAGGTAAATTTCACAGATTCTCCCTCTTGTTCAGCCATGCTCGTCACGTCGCAGTACCTGAACAAACATAATATTTTCTTCAACTCTCAGGGTGGTCATCTCTAGTGGGTCGAATTGGAGGGTTACTGATGACTGCAAAATATGATGTGGGGAAACTGTCTACTTTAGAATAAGAGTATAGGGGATGACTAAGGGGTCTTTTTGTTTTGTAGCGTTGTATGAAGAGCGATGTAGACTTCAACACACACACACACACATACACACACATACACACATACACATACACATACACACACACACACACACACACACACACACACACACACACACACACACACACACACACACACACACACACACAGATATATTCCCCTTAAACAATTACTGATGACTTTCACATTTTTTCCGGCTAACACAGGCTATTTATCTTGTCTGCGGGAAGCACTACTTAACTCCCAACTCATATATTGTGGTCAAATTGAAGGGATAGCGATTCCTCCAAACTATACAGACGCATCCTTCCTTCAGACGGGGAGGTACAGTGCAGTGGTGGTAAATCTGGAGCAACTGATTACTCCAAACTCAACCGAGAAACAAGACATCATTATTTTTGTACATCAGGCCCTGTTTTCCGGCGAACTTAGAAGGAACAAGGAGCTACAATTTGACAAAAGTGTAAATAAATAAAAAATAAGTGGATTTGGTATGATGGAGGACATACAGCCGTAAAACCATCTGCCAAATTAATGTCAGCCCCATCGACCCAACACAGAATTGTGAAAAGATGTAAATACAGTACAGTAGGAAAAAAATGGTAGGAAACAAATTTGCGCCTAAACTATCAAGTAAGAAATTTTATATTATAGTTTTTACATTCCAAACCTCACACACACCTACACCCCCCACCCTCCCTCCCTCCCTCGACACACACGTACTATTCATAATACTTGTAAATTTCCTGCTAATGACAGATACGTGAATAAATAAATAGTGTTCTCAAGTGGCAAAATTTTAATATGGTCTGTGGTATTTCTATTATTGTTCAATGACTGTTATCAGATGCAGAGGAGATTAATATGAGGCCGACCTTTGACATGAGCACGTTTAGTGATATTCAATTGGGTGTTTTGTGTATTGATGGGGATAGACTCTGTTAGGGTCGATTCCACAGTAGTTCGTAGTGGTTTGTAAGCACGCAAACAAAAGAAACTTAGCCGTGAAAATGACCTACGGCTGAATTATTTAATGAATTTCGCGAGTAAACTATGCAGTGATCATCATTATCTCACTTAGTGTGGTTGGTTAGGAAGCGAACAAACGAATACGACTTTGGAATCGACCCTTAGACCGTGTGTTTGACGATTGGAAATAGGACAACTGAGCTTGATGGATACAAACTTTCGATGCAGACTGTGTGTAAGATCATGCAGTAATACTTGTACGATAAAATATGGGTTCCCTAAACATAATTATTTCCCAAGTTTTGATTTATGGATGGTAGTTACCCCTCCAACCCCTCCTCCAACCCCTCCTTCCTCTCCTCTTCCTTCTTTTTCTCTTCTTTCTTCTACTTCTCCTCTTCCCCCTCCACTTCCTTCTTTTTCTCTTCTTTCTCCTACTTCTCCTCCCCCTCATCTTCCTTCTCCTTTTCCTATCCCTCCTCTTCCTTCTCCTTTTCCTATCCCTCCTCTTCCTTCTCCTTTTCCTATCCCTCCTCTTCCTTCTCCTTTTCCTATCCCTCCTCTTCCTTCTCCTTTTCCTATCCCTCCTCTTCCTTCTCCTCCATCTCTCCCTCCTCTTCATTCCCTCTCCTCCTCCTTTTCACTCCCTCCCCTCCTCCTCTTCATACCCTCTTCTCCTCCTACTCCTTTTCCTTCCCCTCCTCTTCCATCTCCTTCTCCTCCTCTTTCTTTTCCTTCAATCCTTAATTCTCTCCTCAGTTACTCACTCTTCCTTCCTCCTTTTTCCTCCACTTTCCTCCAGTTTCACTTTCTAATCCCAGTCTCTCTTTTCCTCCTTCCTCTTCTCCAGTCTCCCAATTCTATATTTTTCCTCTCTTTCTATTCCCTCCTTCCTCCTCGTTTCTTACCTCTCTCACAGTCACACTTTCTCCTTGCCTTTCCATTCTCTCCACTCCCTCTCCCTTCCCTCCTCTCCCCAGTTTCCTCTTCATTATCTCCTTCACCTTCTTCTCCACAAATCCTTCTTCCCTTTTCAATCTCTCACTCCC
>JAWQEG010004475.1:7500-10000 GCA_033782935.1 Petrolisthes cinctipes
AAGATACATACTGGATACATAGGATACATACTGAAGATACATAGAGTGGATACATAAAGATACATACATACATACTGGATACATATATAAAGATACATACACATGATACATAAAGATACATACATAGAGTGGATACATTAATATACATACATGATACATAAATATACATACATACATAGGAAATATAAAGATACATACATAGGAAATATAAAGATACATACATAGGGAGTGGATACATATATAAAGATACATACTGGATACATAGAGTGGATACATACTGGATACATATACACAAAGATACATACATAGAGTGGATACATAAATATTCATACTGGATACATACATGATACATACTGGATACATATATAAAGATACATACACTGGATACATACATACTGGATACATATATAAAGATACATACATAGAGTGGATACATAAATATACATACTGGATACATACATACATACATACATAAAGATACATACACTGGATACATACATAGGATACATACACTGGATACATACACAGGATACATAAAGATACATACATAGAGTGAATACATAAAGATACACTGGATACATACATACATACATAGGATACATACACTGGATACATACACTATATGTATAATTATTAATATTATTAATGTGTATTCATATATCCATGTATATTATTATTATTATTATACATTCATACATTCATACTATACATATTCATACTATATTAATACATATACATATTCATACATATTCATACTTATTACTATACATATTATACATATTTATACAGGTGGTGTATACTATATAAATTCATACTTATTACTATACATATTATACATATTTATACAGGTGGTGTATACTATATATATTCATACTTATTACTATACATATTATACATATTCATACTTATTACTATACATATACATATTCATACAGATGATGTATACTATAATCATACATATTCATACATACAGGTGGTGTATACATATTTATACACATTCATACAGGTGGTGTATACTATATATATTCATACATATTCATACTTATTACTATACATATTCATACATATTACTATATATATTCATACATATTTATACAGGTGGTGTATACATATTATTTATACATATTCATACTATACATATTCATACTTATTACTATATTATACATATACATATTCATACAGGTGGTGTATACTATATATATTCATACATATTCATACTTATTACTATACATATTATATATATTCATACATATTACTATACATATTCATACATATTACTATACATATTATACATATTCATACATATTACTATACATATTTATACACATTCATACAGGTGGTGTATACTACATGATATCCCGTTCCCTGGGCCCTGAGTTTGGTGGTTCTATTGGACTTATGTTTACTCTGGCCAACTCCATCGCTTCAGCCACTTACATCATTGGCTTCTGCGACTCACTACAGGTTCGTACAAAACAGCTTATTTGACTCGTTTATATTCCTTCGATTCGGTTTCAAATTTTAATGAGTCCTTCCTAAGATATTCCTCTTTAATCATGCAAAGTTTGGTCAAAATCCGGTAATTAGTTTCCAAGTTATTTTGCTAACAAACGGACAGTCACATATATTTGCGTTCTATCGGACTTATGTTTACTCTGGCCAACTCCATCGCCTCGGCCACTTACATCATTGGCTTCTGCGACTCTCTACAGGTTCGTACAAAATGACTTATTTGACTCGTTTATATTCCTTCGATTCACTTCAAATTTTAATGAGTTCTTCCTAAAATATTCTTCTTTAATCTTGCAAAGTTTCGTCAAAATCCGATGGTTAGTTTCCAAGTTATTTTGCTAACAAACGGACAGTCACACATATTTGCGTTCCATCGGACTTATGTTTACTCTGGCCAACTCCATCGCCTCAGCCACCTACATCATTGGCTTCTGCGACTCACTACAGGTTCGTACAAAACAGCTTATTTGACTCGTTTGAACCTTTTATAATACTTCGATTGGGTTCAAATTTTAATCACTTCTTCCTAAAATATTCCTCTTTAAGCATGCAAAGTTTCGTCAAAATCCGATGGTTAGTTTCCATGTTATTTTGCTAACAAACAGACAGTCACACATATTTGCATTCTATTGGACTTATGTTTACTCTGGCCAACTCCATTGCCTCGGCCACTTACATCATTGGTTTCTGCGACTCACTACAGGTGTGTACAAAATGACTTATTTGACTCGTTTACATTCCTTCGATTCACTTCAAATTTTAATGAGTTCTTCCTAAAATATTCCTCTTTAATCATGCAAAGTTTCGTCAAAATCCGATGGTTAGTTTCCAAGTTATTTTGCTAACAAACAGACAGTCACACATATTTGCGTTCTATTGGACTTATGTTTACTCTGGCCAACTCCATCGCCTCGGCCACTTACATCATTGGTTTCTGCGACTCACTACAGGTGCGTACAAAATTACTTATTTGACTTGTTTATATTCC
>JAWQEG010004475.1:17500-40955 GCA_033782935.1 Petrolisthes cinctipes
CTATTTATCTGTTGATCTCTTTGTCCGTTTTTTAATCTGTTTGTTGGTGCTTGTAGGGAATTTATCTATCTTTTTATCCCTTCAATCCCCAGTTTTCTATCTATTTTTTCTAGCCTTTTATTTATACATTTGTATAGAAAATTTTTTGCAGCTACAATGAGGGATGCGTCGGATTAGTTTAATGTTGTCTATTTATCTGTTGATTTATTAGTCCGTTGGGATTCCGGTTGGTTTCATTAGATGCATAATTTATCTATCTATCTATTCCTTTAATCCGTAGTTTTCTATCTATTTTTTCTAGCCTTCTATTTATCGATTTGTTTTAAAAAAATTAACGAAAATGTGGCAAAAACTCAACAACTGTCAATCTATTTTTCTATTTATCTGTTGATCCGTTTTGGTTCCGGTTTGCTTCAATAGATGCGTAATTTATCTATCTTTCTATTCCTTCAATCCCCAGTTTTCTATCTATTTCTCCTAGCCTTTTATTTATATATTTGTATAGAAAATTTTTTGCCGCTACAATGAGGGATGCGTCGGGTTAGTTAATTGTTGTCTATTTTTCTATTGATCTATTAGTCTTTTTTTTTAATCTGTTTGTTGGTGCTTGTAGGGAATTTATCTATCTTTCTATCCTCACTGTCCGATTTTTTCTATCTATCACTACTGACCTTCTATCTATGAATTTGTGTCGAAGATTTTGACGAAAATGTGGAAAAAAATTATATACCTGTCGATCTATTTTGTCTATTATCTATTGATCTATTGGTCCGTTTTTCGATCTGTTTGTTTCAATAGATGCATAATTTATCTATCTATCTATCCTCACTGTCCACATCCTTCTATCTATCTGTGCTAGTCTTCTATCCATCAATTTCTATGCAAGACTGTCACTAAAATGTGGCAAAAAATTATATTATGTGTGTTTATTTTGTCTATTATCTATTGATCTATTGGTCCGTTTTTTAATCTGTTTGTTTCAATAGATGCGTAATTTATCTATTTTTCTATTCCTTCAATCCCCAGTTTTCTATCTAGTTTTCCTAGCCTTCTATCTATCAATTTGTGTAAAAAAAATTAACGAAAATGTATTAAAAATTCTATACTTGTCCGTCTATTTTGTCTATTATCTATTGATCTATTAGTCCGTTTTTTAATCTGTTTGTTGGTGCTTGTAGAGAATTTATCTATCTTTCAATCTTCACTGTCTGCATCCTTCTATCTATCTATCTATCCAATATTTTCCTCCATTTCTCTCATTTTTTTCCAATGTTTTTTCCATTTTGCCTCTAATTCTCTCCATTTTTTCTCCATTTTTACTTGATTTTTGTCCGATTTTTCCTCCGTTTCCTCCATTAAACTCTATTTTTTCCTCCATTTCCTCCAGGCAACACCACACTGTACCAATTATACCGTAACCAGACTATGGAGGACCCAGACACTCCATATAACTTCTGGGAGAACCCCGTGTTCACCAATGAGTCGTGTAGTCAAACCGGAGGAATCGATGAAAACATGAAGGAACCGTGTGAATTCGGAATGCAAAACAGTTTCCAGGTGAGACCATTTTTTTTTTTTTGGCAATTTTTTTTTTTTTTTGGGGCAATTTTTTTTTTTTTGGCAATTTTTTTTTTTTTTTTGGCAATATTTTCCTTCCATTATTCTTACCATTTTTCCTCCGTTTCCTCCGTTTTTCCTCCAATTTTCTCTACGTTTCCTCCACTTTCTCTCCGTTTCCTCCACTTTCTCTCCGTTTCCTCCACTTTCTCTCCGTTTCCTCCATTTTTTTTCTCTCCGTTTCCTCCATTTTCCCTCCGTTTTTCCTCCACTTTCCCTCCGTTTCCTCCACTTTCTCTCCATTTCCTCCACCAATGAGTCGTGTAGTCAGACCGGAGGAATCGATGAAAACATGAAGGAACCCTGTGAATTCGGAATGCAAAACAGTTTCCAGGTGAGATAATTTATCCTCTGTTTCCTCCAAAAAACTCGATTTTTTTTTTTTTCGGCAATTTTTTTTCAGCATTTTTTTTTTTTTTTTTTTTTTCGGCAATTTTTTTTTTCTACGTGTCCCTTTCATTTTCTCACAATTTTCCCTCCCATTTTTCTTACCATTTTTCCTCCACTTTTCTCTCCGTTTCCTCCACTTTCCCTTCAATTTTCTCTCCATTTCCTCCCTTTCCTCTCCGTTTCCTCCACTTTCCCTCCAATTTTCTCTCCATTTCCTCCCTTTCCTCCATTTTTCCTCCGTTTCCTCCATTTCCTCCACCAATGAGTCGTGTGAATTCGGAATGCAAAGTAGTTTCCAGGTGAGATAATTTTTCCACCGAGTGCTCCTAAAACTCCAAAAATTTCCTCCGTTTCCTCCAAAAACTAAAAAAAAAAAAAAAAAAAAAAAAAAAATTGTGTTCATCTCATTTTTTCCTCCACTTTTCTCAACTTTTCTTCATTTTTCCTCCAATAATTACCTCCGTTTTCCCCTATTTGTTCTCTCCGTTTCCTCCATTTCATCTCTCCACTTTCCTCCACTTTTCCTCCAATAATTACCTCCGTTTTCCCCAATTTGTTCTCTCCGTTTCCTCCATTTTCCTCCACTTCCCTCCATTTCCATCCATTTTCCTCCACTTCCCTCCATTTCCCTCCATTTTCCTCCATTTCCTCCACTTTCCCTCCATTTTCCTCCACTTTCCTCCACTTCCCTCCATTTTTCCTCCACTTTCTCTCCACTTTCATCCATTTTCCTCCACTTTCCTCCATTTCCTCTCTCCACTTTCCCTCCATTTTCCTCCACTTTCCTCCACTTCCCTCCATTTTCCTCCACTTTCCTCCACTTCCCTCCATTTTCACTCCATTTTCCTCCACTTTCCCTCCATTTTCCTCCACTTCCCTCCATTTTTCCTCCACTTCCCTCCATTTTTCCTCCACTTTCCTCCATTTTCTCTCCATTTTCCTCCACTTTCCTCCACTTTCTCTCCACTTTCTCTCCATCCCTACCTTCCCTCCTTCTCTCCCTACCTTCCCTCCAATTTTCACCCCATTCCTGTGTCTGTATGTGTGTCAAAAATAAAATAACGTAATTTTTTTTTTTCTTGGTGAAGGAATAAAGTTTTGACGTCTCTCTCACTTTCTCTCCACTTTCCTCCACTTTCCTCCATTTTCTCTCCGTTTTCTCTCCGTTTTCTCTCCATTCCTACCTTCCCTCCTTCTCTCCCTACTTTCCCTCCAATTTTCACCCCATTCCTGTGTCTGTATGTGTGTCAAAAACAAAATAAACTATTTTTTTTTTTCTAAGTGAAGGAATGAATTTCTTGCATCCATCTCACTTTCTCTCCACTTACCTCCATTTTCCTCCATTTTATCTCCATTTTCCTCCATTTTATCTCCACTTTCCTCCACTTTCCTCCACTACTCTCCACTTTCCTCTGTTCCCTCCATTTCTCTCCATTTTCTCTCCATTTTCCTCCACTTCACTCCATTTTTCCTCCACTTTCCTCCATTTTTCCTCAACTTTCTCTCCATCCCTCCCTTCCCTCCATCCCTCCCTACCTTCGCTCCTTCTCTCCCTCCATTAATTTCCTCCGTTTCCTCCACAAATTACCTCCATTCGCTCCTTCTCTCCCTACCTTCCCTCCAATAATTTCCTCCATTTTCTCAGTTTTCTCTCCATCCCTACCTTCTCTCCATCCCTCCCTACCTTCCCTCCAATTTTTGTTTCCTCCAGTCTCTCCGTTCCCTCCAAAAATTCCCTCCATTTCCTCCGCTGGTTAGGGAGTCAATTTTTAACGTTCGTCTCACTTTCTCTCCACTTTCTCTCCACTTACCTCCATTTTCTCTCCGTTTCCTCCACTTTCTCTCCGTTTTCTCTCCATCCCTACCTTCCCTCCTTCCCTCCCTACCTTCCCTCCAATTTTCACCCCATTCCTGTGTCTGTATGTGTGTCAAAAACAAAATAACGTAATTTTTTTTTTTTTGGTGAAGGAATAAAGTTTTGACGTCTCTCTCACTTTCTCTCTCACTTTCTCTCTCATTTTCTTTCCACTTTCCTCCATTTTATCTCCACTTTCCTCCATTTTCCTCCACTTCCCTCCATTTTATCTCCACTTTCCTCCGTTTTCTCTCCCGTTTCCTCCACTTTCTCTCCATTTTCCTCCACTTCCCTCCACTTTCTCTCCGTTTTCTCTCCATCCCTACCTTCCCTCCTTCTCTCTCTACCTTCCCTCCAATTTTTGTTTCCTCCAGTCTCTCCGTTCCCTCCAAAAATTCCCTCCATTTCCTCCGCTGGTTAGGGAGTCAATTTTTAACGTTCCTCTCACTCTCTCTCCAATTTCTCTCCACTTTCCCTCCATTTTCTCTCCATTTTTCCTCTGTTTTCTCTCCATCCCTACCTTCCCTCCTTCTCTCCCTACCTTCCCTCCAGTTTTCACCCCATTCCTGTGTCTGTATGTGTGTCAAAAACAAAATAACGTAAAAAAAAATTCTTGGTGAAGGAATAAAGTTTTGACGTCTCTCTCACTTTCTCTCCACTTTCCTCCACTTTCCTCCATTTTTCCTCCTCTTTCTCTCCATCCCTACCTTCCCTCCATCCCTACCTTCCCTCCTTCTCTCCCTACCTTCCCTCCAATTTTTGTTTCCTCCAGTCTCTCCGTTCCCTCCAAAAATTCCCTCCATTTCCTCCGCTGGTTATGGAGTAAATTTTTAACGTTCCTCTCACTTTCTCTCCACTTTCCTCCACTTCTCTCCATTTTCTCTCCATTTTCTCTCCGTTTTCTCTCCATCCCTACCTTCCCTCCTTCCCTCCCTACCTTCCCTCCAATTTTCACCCCATTCCTGTGTCTGTATGTGTGTCAAAAACAAAATAACATAAATTTTTTTTCTTGGTGAAGGAATAAAGTTTTGACGTCTCTCTCACTTTCTCTCCATTTTTCCTCCACTTTCCTCCACTTTCTCTCCATTTTCTCTCCACCCCTACCTTCCCTCCTTCCCTCCCTACCTTCCCTCCAATTTTCACCCCATTCCTGTGTCTGTATGTGTGTCAAAAATAAAATAACGTAAATTTTTTTTCTTGGTGAAGGAATAAAGTTTTGACGTCTCTCTCACTTTCTCTCCACTTACCTCCACTTTCCTCCACTTTCCTCCATTTTCTCTCCGTTTTCTCTCCATCCCTACCTTCCCTCCTTCCCTCCCTACCTTCCCTCCAGTTTTCACCCCATTCCTGTGTCTGTATGTGTGTCAAAAACCAAATAAACCCAGGAACCCTCCACTCTGTCCCCTGCCATTGTCTCACTAGGGTTCTCCACTTTATTCTCTGTTTCCTCCACTTTCTCTCTGTTTTATCTCCGTTTCCTCCACTTTCTCTCCGTTTCCTCCACTTTCTCTCCGTTTCCTCCACTTTCACTCCGTTTCCTCTCCGTTTCCTCCACTTTCTTTCCGTTTCCTCCACTTTCTCTCCGTTTTATCTCTGTTTCCTCCACTTTCTCTCCACTTTCTCTCCGTTTCCTCCACTTTCTCTCTGTTTCCTCCACTTTCTCTCCGTTTACTCCACTTTCTCTCTGTTTCCTCCACTTTCTCTCTGTTTCCTCCACTTTCTCTCTGTTTCCTCCACTTTCTCTCTGTTTCCTCCACTTTCTCTCTGTTTCCTCCACTTTCTCTCTGTTTCCTCCACTTTCTCTCCGTTTCCTCCACTTTCTCTCCGTTTCCTCCACTTTCTCTCTGTTTCCTCCACTTTCTCTCTGTTTCCTCCACTTTCTCTCTGTTTCCTCCACTTTCTCTCTGTTTCCTCCACTTTCTCTCTGTTTCCTCCACTTTCTCTCTGTTTCCTCCACTTTCTCTCTGTTTCCTCCACTTTCTCTCTGTTTCCTCCACTTTCTCTCTGTTTCCTCCACTTTCTCTCTGTTTCCTCCACTTTATTCTCTGTTTTATCTCCGTTTCCTCCACTTTCTCTCCGTTTCCTCCACTTTCTCTCCGTTTTCTCTCCATTTCCTCCACTTTCTCTCTGTTTTCTCTCCATTTTATCTCCATTTTTCCTCCACTTTCCCTCCAATTTTCTCTACGTTCCCTCCACTTTTCCTCCATTTTCTCAGTTTTCTCTCCACTTCCCTCCATTTTCTCTCCATCCCTACCTTCCCTCCTTCCCTCCCTACCTTCCCTCCAATTTTTGTTTCCTCCAGTCTCTCCGTTCCCTCCAAAAATTCCCTCCATTTCCTCCGCTGGTTATGGAGTAAATTTTTAACGTTCCTCTCACTTTCTCTCCACTTCCCTCCATTTTTCCTCCACTTCCCTCCATTTTTCCTCTGTTTTCTCTCCATCCCTACCTTCCCTCCTTCTCTCCCTACCTTCCCTCCACTTTTCACCCCATTCCTGTGTCTGTATGTGTGTCAAAAACAAAATAAACCCAGGAACCCTCCACTCTGTCCCCTGCCATTGCCTCACTAGGGTTCTCCACTTTATTCTCTGTTTTATCTCCGTTTCCTCCACTTTCTCTCCGTTTCCTCCACTTTCTCTCTGTTTTCTCTCCATTTCCTCCACTTTCTCTCCGTTTTATCTCCGTTTCCTCCACTTTCTCTCCGTTTCCTCCACTTTCTCTCTGTTTTCTCTCCGTTTCCTCCACTTTCTCTCCGTTTCCTCCACTTTCTCTCCGTTTCCTCCACTTTCTCTCCGTTTCCTCCACTTTCCTCCGTTTTCTCTCCATCCCTACCTTCCCTCCTTCCCTCCCTACCTTCGCTCCTTCTCTCCCTCCATTTCCTCCATTAATTTCCTCCGTTCCCTCCAAAAATTCCCTCCATTTCCTCCGCTGGTTATGGAGTCAATTTTTAACGTTCCTCTCACTTTCTCTCCATTTTCATCCATTTTCTCTCCACTTTCCTCCACTTTCTCTCCATCCCTACCTTCCCTCCCTACCTTCCCTCCAATTTTCACCCCATTCCTGTGTCTGTATGTGTGTCAAAAATAAAATAACGTAATTTTTTTTTCTTGGTGAAAGAATAAAGTTTTGACGTCTCTCTCACTTTCTCTCCAATTTCTCTCCACTTTCCTCCATTTTACCTCCGTTTTCCCTCCATTCCTACCTTCCCTCCTTCTCTCCCTACCTTCCCTCCAATTTTCACCCCATTCCTGTGTCTGTATGTGTGTCAAAAATAAAATAACGTAATTTTTTTTTCCACAGGTAATGGAACTAATGGCTGCCTGGGGTCCGCTGATCTATGCCGGTTGCTTCGCTGCCACTCTGTCCTCTGCCATTGCTTCACTAGTGGGTGCCCCTAGGGTTCTTCAGGCCCTGGCCAAAGATAAGCTGTACCCCGGCATCTACCTCTTCAGTAAGGGGTCCGGTGCAAATAATGACCCCGTTAGAGGCTATGTATTGGTCTTCATCATATCATTCGTCTGTATTATGATTGGTGAGTGAATTTTAGCCCAAAATTTCTTTTAGAAAAAGTTGAGATAGAGAGAGAACTAAAGATAGGAATTAAAATCCAATTATGTAGATATATAGCCAGATAAATAGAGCTAGTTTTAAAACAATCCGCATCCAAATGAAAGCTATCTTTAATCCGCAGGAGACCAAACCAGGCATGAATGCTACTAAGCAAAATCTTTTTAGCTCGAAATTTTATTTTGAAAAAGTGAGATAGAGAGAGAACGAATGATAGTAATAGAAATCTAATTTCACAGATAGAAAGATAGAGAAATTTACCATATTTGAAAGCAAGCCACGTCCTAATTAAAGCTATCTCTAACCCGCAGGAGACCTGAATCTGGTGTCGACGCTGCTGTCCAATTTCTTCCTGGCTTCGTACAGTCTAATTAATTTCTCGTGCTTCCATGCATCCCTGATTAAATCTCCTGGATGGAGGCCTGGATTTAAGGTGAGAGAGAGAGAGAGAGAGAGTTGGTGTGTGTGTCTTAGACACTTTGAATAAATAAATCCAGCATGGCTGAACAGTGTTATATAAAACTGAGATTGCCCTGATATGTGTCACACACTGTGTGACATTTTTGTGTGTATGTGTGTGTGTGTGTGTGGCGGTGCCACATGGTCTAACCTTGCGTTTTCTTTGTCTTTTCAGTATTACAACTTATGGATAAGTTTGGTTGGCGGCATTCTGTGTTTAATAGTAATGTTCCTCATAGATTGGGTCACGGCATTGGTAACATTTATTATTACCATCGCACTCTATCTCTATGTCAGCTATCGGAACCCAGGTGAGTGTGTGTGTATGTGTGTATTGTTATTATTATTATTATTATTATTATTATTATTATTGTTATTATTATTATTATTTTTATTATTTTTATTATTATTATTATTATTATTATTTTTATTATTGTTATTATTATTATTATTATTGTTATTTTCATTAGTATTATTATTATTATTATTGTTATTATTATTATTATTATTATTTTTATTATTATTTTTATTATTATTTTTATTATTATTTTTATTATTATTTTTATTATTATTACATACTATTATTATTACATATTATTATTATTTTTATAACATATATAATTATTATTTATCACTATTTATATTACTACATATATATTATTATTATCATCATTACATATTATTATTATCATTATTATTATTATTAGTAGTATTATAACATATATATATATTATTATTATTAGTATAAAATATATACCTTCATTAAAATTATTATATATTATTATTATCATTACATATCATCATTATTATTATTATTATTATTATTATTTTTATTATTATTATTATTATTATTATTATATCATTACATATCATCATTACATATTATTATTATTATTATTACATATCATCATTATATATTATTATTATTATTATTATTATTATTATTATTATTATTATTATTATTACAGATGTCAACTGGGGATCGTCAACTCAGGCCCAGACATATGTATCGGCTCTCAAGTCAACACTGGACCTCAACATGGTCGAAGAACACGTCAAAAACTACCGACCGCAATTGTTGGTTTTGTCGGGTATGTGTGTATTTTTTTAATTATCAGTATTCATCATTTTGTAGGGAATTTATCTGTCTATTTATCTATCGAATCGGTTTTTTAATATTCCATTTAGTTATCAAGTTATTTACAAGTTTATCAAAAAAATTAATCAATTTTTGGCAACATGTCAGAAACTACTGACCGCAATTGTTGGTTTTGTCGGGTATGTGTGTATTTTTTATAATATCTGTTTGGCTGATTTTATAGAGAATTTATCTATCTAATTATCTATCCAATCCGTTTTTAATTATTCTTCTTAGTTATTGAGTTATTAATGAATTTATCCAAAAAAATTAGTCCATTTTTAAGAACACGTCAAAAACTACCGACCACAATTATTGGTTTTGTCGGGTATGTGTGTATTTTTTTAATTATCAGTATACACCATTTTGTAGAGAATTTATCTATCTATCCATCTATGAAATCGGATACTAATTACCTCTCCTAATTACTGAGTTATTAATAAATTTATATTAATTTTTTATACAAAACAGTAAATTTTTATACAATTATCTATCTATTTATCTATTTTTCTATCTATCTAATTATCCAAATGTTAATCTATTATGGTCATCTTATACAGAATTTATCGCTCTATCTAATTATGCAATCGGATATTAATTACATCTCCTAATTAGAGAGATATTAATTAATTTGTACACATAGGTGAGGTTAGAAGCAGTAAGAATGTATATAATTTTCTATCTTTTTATCTAACTATTTATCCATCTATTTATCTATCTGTATACACCATCTTATACAGATTTTAACGCTCTATCTAATTATGTAATCGGTTTTTAATTATCATTCCTAATTACCGAGATTTTAATTAATTTATCACAGAAATTTTATACAAATAGGAAAAATTTCAGTTAATATTCTACCTTTCTCTCTATTTATCTATCTATCTATGCATCTATTTATCTATCTATTAGGCTCACCTTATGCAAAATTTATCGCTCTATCTAATTATGCAATCGGATACTAATTACCTTTGCTAATTACCGAGATATTAATAAATTTGTACACATAGGTGAGGTTAGAAGCAGTAAGAATTCATATAATTTTCTATCTTTATCTATTTATCTAACTATTTATCCATCTATTTATCTATCAGTATACACCATCTTATACAGATTTTAACGCTCTATCTAATTATGCAATCAGATATTAATTACCTTTCCTAATTACCGAGATATTAATTAATTTATCACAGAAATTTTATACAAATAGGAAAAATTTCAGTTAATATTCTAACTTTCTCTCTATCACAGGTGAAGTTCGAAGCAGTAAGAATTAATATAATTTTATATCTTTTTATCTATTTATCTATCTATTAGGCTTAACTTATGCAGAATTTAACGCTCTATCTAATTATGCAATCGGATATTAATTACCTTTCCTAATTACCTAGATATTAATTAATTTGTACACACAGGTGAGGTTAGAAGCAGTAAGAATTTATATAATTTTCTATCTTTTTATCTATTTATCTATCTATCTATGCATCTATTTATCTATCTATTAGGCTCACCTTATGCAAAATTTATTGCTCTATCTAATTATGCAATCGGATATTAATTACCTCTCCTAATTACAGAGATATTAATTAATTTATCACAGAAATTTTATACGAAAAAGTAAATTTTGATATAATTTTCTATCTTTTTATCTATTTTTCTATCTATCTAATTATCCAAATGTTTATCCATTAAGCTTGTCTTATGCAAAATTTATCGCTCTATCCAACCATGCAATCGGATATTAATTACCTCTGCTAATTACCGAGATATTAATTAATTTGTACACATAGGTGAGGTTAGAAGCAGTAAGAATTTATATAATTTTCTATATTTATATCTATTTATCTATCTATCTATGCATCTATTTATCTATCTATTAGGCTCACCTTATGCAAAATTTAACGCTCTATCTAACCATGCAATCGGATATTAATTACCTCTCCTAATTATTGAGATATTAATTAATTAATCACAGAAGTTTTATACAAATAGGAAAAATTTCAGTTAATATTCTACCTTTCTCTCTATTTTTCTATTTATCTATGCATCTATTTATCTATCTATTAAGCTTAACTTATGCAAAATTTATCGCTCTATCTAATTATGCAATCGGATATTAATTACCTCTCCTAATTAGAGAGATATTAATGAATTTAAACATTTTTTTATACAAAATAGTAAATTTTGATATAATTTTCTACCTTTCTATCTATTTTTCTATCTATCTAATTATCCAAATGTTTATCCATTAAGCTTGTCTTATGCAAAATTTATCGCTCTATCCAACCATGCAATCGGATATTAATTACCTCTGCTAATTACCGAGATATTAATTAATTTGTACACATAGGTGAGGTTAGAAGCAGTAAGAATTTATATAATTTTCTATATTTATATCTATTTATCTATCTATCTATGCATCTATTTATCTATCTATTAGGCTCACCTTATGCAAAATTTAACGCTCTATCTAACCATGCAATCGGATATTAATTACCTCTCCTAATTATTGAGATATTAATTAATTAATCACAGAAGTTTTATACAAATAGGAAAAATTTCAGTTAATATTCTACCTTTCTCTCTATTTTTCTATTTATCTATGCATCTATTTTTATATCTATTAAGCTTACCTTATGCAAAATTTATCGCTCTATCTAATTATGCAATCGGATATTAATTACCTCTGCTAATTACCGAGATATTAATTAATTTGTACACACAGGTGAGGTTCAAAGCAGTAAGAATTTATATAATTTTCTATCTTTATCTATTTATCTATCTATCTATGCATCTATTTATCTATCTATTAGGCTTAACTTATGCAAAATTTATCGCTCTATCTAATTATGCAATCGGATATTAATTACCTCTCCTAATTAGAGAGATATTAATGAATTTAAACATTTTTTTTATACAAAATAGTAAATTTTGATATAATTTTCTATCTTTTTATCTATTTATCTATCTATCTATGCATCTATTTTTATATCTATTAGGCTCACCTTATGCAAAATTTATCGCTCTATCCAACCATGCAATCGGATATTAATTACCTCTCCTAATTACCGAGATATTAATTAATTTGTACACACAGGTGAGGTTCGAAGCAGTAAAAATTTATATAATTTTCTATCTTTTTATCTATTTATCTGTATACCTATGCATCTATTTATCTATCTATTAAACTTAACTTATGCAAAATTTATCGCTCTATCTAATTATGCAATCGGTTTTTAATTACCTCTCCTAATTACCGAGATATTAATTAATTTGTACACACAGGTGAGGTTAGAAGCAGTAAGAATTTATATAATTTTCTATCTTTTTATCTATTTATCTAACTATTTATCCATCTATTTAACTATCAGTATACACCATCTTATGCAGAATTTATCGCTCTATCTAATTATGCAATCGGATATTAATTACCTCTGCTAATTACCGAGATATTAATTAATTTATCACAGAAATTTTATACGAAAAAGTAAATTTTGATATAAATTTCTACCTTTTTATCTATTTTTCTATCTATCTAATTATCCAAATGTTAATCTATTAGGCTCATCTTATGCAAAATTTATCGCTCTATCTAATTATGCAATCGGATATTAATTACCTCTGCTAATTACCGAGATATTAATTAATTTGTACACACAGGTGAGGTTCGAAGCAGGCCACCACTCCTACACCTGGGCCATTTACTTACTAAGAATATTTCACTCCTCGTTTGTGGTCACGTGATACAGGTGAGAAAAACGTGTGTGTGTGTGTGTATAAAAACAGTCATGTGTGTGTGTGTTTGTATGTGTGTGTGTATGTATATGTGTATGTATTTGTGTGTGTATGTATATGTGTATGTATTTGTGTGTGCATATAAAAAACAGTCATGTGTATGTGTGTGTGTGTGTGTGTGTGTGTGTGTATGTATACACACATTGATAAGTATATGAGGAATTATACTACAAACAAGCTTCTTCATTGGTGTATAAGCATCTTCCTAAAAGTTTTTATTGTATACTGTACTGTACAAAATAAATAATTTTGTTTAACATTTTCTATTATAAGTTATCAAAACTATCTTCAAATTAAAACCAGTACTTATAATTTCCAATGTAAACTATTTGAAATTATTATATCAAAACTATCTTCAAATTAAAACCAGTACTTATAATTTGCAATGTAAACTATTTGAAATTATTGCATTTCTCTAGTACACATAATAACTTCATCCCATTTACAGTCTTTGGTAGTTTGTTACTAGTAGAAAATATAATCACAAATGTAACCATTCTTAAAACCACTTGGTTAAAATTTTCTAGGGGGCCTTATATATAAAATACAAGGACATGAACTATGCATTTTTTTTTTTTTTTTTCTAAGCAATCATTAGGAATACTTACTACCTTGATACACTTACATAGAAGGAAGACTTTGAAAGTAAGTGCAATTGCGAATGCTCACTATTTTTTATTGTCAATTTCAACTGAGAATTACAGTACAGTAAACCCTCGCTAACTCGGATCAATTGGGGGAAGACCCATGTCAAATTATCCAAAGATCCGAGGGCTTAACAATTTGATGCGTACAACCGCATGCACACCCACCCTAAAAACTACATGTGCTTTCATTCATATCTCTGGTTCCCATACACAGCTGCGCACACACACACACACTAGAACATGACAATTTCACACACACACACAAAAAAAAAAAAAAAAAAAAAAAAAAAAAAAACTGAAAAAATATATTAATGTGAAATAAGGTATTGTGGTGTTTTGGTAGGTGGAGAAGTGTGGGACTCAGAGCAGCAGAGCTGGTATCGGTCAATTTGTCAGTCGTGGCGTACTTTTTGCTACAGACATTAATTATTCCCGCAATTTTTTTTGACATTTTTATGCTTACTTCTCGTATAGACCATCACATTACTTGAAAAAGTCAATATTGTCAAGAGAAAGGAGAAAAAGTGGCAACAACTGGCCATGCTTGAGGGTTGATCCAAACAACTATGGCCGTCATAATTATTGACAAAGAGAGCATCTTATCTTGCATTAAAGATGCATCTCCTATGCGGTCAACTATAATAACAGAGCAAAGATCAAGTTTGTTAATGGATAAAGATGGTAATTCAAGTTTTGTGCAAAATCAACTTGCGTCACCTTTTAGGCCATAGGCCTTTGTGAAGATGCACCCGGAAAAGCTCCACATAAGCCGGATATACATCAAAGTTATTTGTTAAGTGTCAGAGACACTGACAGTCCAAATTATCCGATATCCGACTAACCGAGGATTTACTGTACTTACACTACTATACATGGCTTGTAAAACTTCAGACATAAGTCTTTTCATTTGACTTTTACAGTTGGAGAAAAAAAAAAAAAATAGTATGGTAATTTTGTAAGTTGGTCTTGAAGCTTTATATACACCACCAAGGTAGTCTGGGACTCAGAATCCAGAACTTTTCCTCTTCCTTCTATGTGACAGTGATTACAGACTTCTCAATAACGATATGTGTCCATCCACTCATTCCAAGTGTGTGTTTGGGTCAGCATTGTGTCTGCCATTAATCCTCACTTACGCATTTTTGTTTTACTTTGGCTGGGCTGGAAGAAGTAGGCAAATATTTTTATATTACACATCCTGTAGTACTAGTTTGTTATTAGCTAGTCTAATTTTTTTTTTTTAATATTTCACAGTGAGAGAGTGGAGGAATGGAAAGAATGAAAAAAGTAGTGGAAAATGGTTTGCTCGAGTTTTTGTATGATCACAACATACGATGAATCTGTTTTATAATTTGAAATACAGTACAGTATTAGTATAATAAAGAACAGTATGCATAATATTTGCAATAGACACATTAAACAGAATGGCACATACTGTATAACATTTTAATTTCAGTTTACTAACAAATGGACCTGTGTGTGAAGTTAGTAATTTTTTTCCACATTACTTAAGGAGTTACAGGAAGTACAGTACAGTAGTATAATATTATTTTGAAAGAGTGAGTGTAAAGTCATGTCAGTACAGAGGAAAGTATAAAGTACTGGATTTTAGTAATCACAGCATAGAATAACTACTGGTAAAAGAAAAGATTAAAAAAAGGACAGGATGAAAAATCAACCAGGGATAGATGCTAGAAGTGAATCCCAGTGGGGCTGACTTTATTCTCTGTGAATATTAGTTATCCCCCACAGGGCTAGAATAAAGATTGTTGTAGGATCCTGGTCACTTTCTAGTGGATTTGACGAGATCTGCCCACATGGATTAAAAATCCACGTGAGGTGTACTGCAACCGGAGGCTTTTTTTTTCACTGGTGTGTGGACCGCCAGCACACGGGGGGTGCATTTCCCTTTGCATGCAGCAGTGTAAACTCCCTCCCTCTTATGGTCCCTTCAGGGCTGGTCTTGTGGAAGGTACGGCCCCACTTGTAGCTCTTGTGGTAACGTGGACATGGGCCCACAGCACTGGCTGTGGGATCAAAGCCTTCCCCCCAATGAGGCCCCCAGACTCCCTGGTCCAGTAAGCTCTGGTCCCATTTCCTTGGGATGTGCTTCGGTAGCCCAGGCATATAGGGCCATGCAGCCCCTCCTTTATTTTAATTTGTTTTTTCACTGTGACCAGAGTGTACCAGGGGTCTGTGGGGCAGGAGGCCATTCTGCCCCGGGAGAACATCAACAACAAATCAACAACAACTACCAGATGTTGAAATATACAGACAAATTTTTCTTTACCAGATGTTGAAATATACAGACAAATTTTGCTTGCACTTTCTACTTGCTCAACTGTACAAACACTGCTACAATTTGAAGAGGGATTCTGATGGCAGCATTGGTTGGTTAGGTTAGGTTAGGTTAGGTTAGGTTAGGTTAGGTTAGGTTAGGTTAGGGTAGGTTAGGTTAGGTTGGGTTGGGTTGGTGTGTATTAGGTTAGGTTAGGTTAGGTTAGGTTAGGTTAGGTTGGGTTGGTGTGTATTAGGTTAGGTTAGGTTAGGTTAGGTTAGGTTGGGTTGGTGTGTATTAGGTTAGGTTAGGTTTAATAAGGTTAGGTTAGGTTAGGTTAGGTTAGGTTAGGTTAGGTTAGGTTAGGTTAGGATTTGGAAAATAATTTTAGCACATGGAAAGTAGTGAATGATAGATAACAATGAAATACTTGTTCATATCAACTCGGAAGACGTTTTATGCGCCAAGGATAACAAAATTACAAACTGTCAGAGTAATAATGTGTATGTATGAGGAGGTAGATGATATTGGACACTGTTTTAGGTGTTAGTGTATATTACTGTATATATTACTGGTGTGTGAGCGCATACAGCTGTTACGTCACAAGTGGTTAACATTAGGGATGGTAACAACACTTTTTTTGCCGACTATACATATTTGTCATGTGCGTTTATTTTTCTCTCACAGAGTCAACGTGTGCGTAACTCACTCCCCCCAACTCCAAGATAGTCCCCCCCCCCTGCCCCTCTGCAATCTTATGGTGCCCCCCCTACCCCTCTGCAATCTTATGGTGCCCCCCCTACCCTCTGCAATCTTAAAACAACCCCTACCAAGCTTGTCCCATACTCCCGCACCCCCCCAACCCCCACCAAGCTTGTCCCATACTCCCGCACCCCCCAACCCCCCCCAAACCCCCCCACCAAGATTGTCCCATACTCCCGCCCCTCCTACAATGTTAAAACAACCCTCCCCACCCCAAGAAAGTCCCCCCCAACCCCCAGACAGTCCCCCCCAACCCCAAGACAGTCCCCCCCAACCCCAAGATAGTCCCCCCCTATGTACGTATTTGTGATGTGCGTTTTCTTTCCCTATACAGACAGGACAAAGTCAACGTGTGCGTAACTCCCTGAGTAAACAGGCATACACATGGTTTAATAAACATAAGATTAGAGCCTTCTACTCAGTGGTGGCACCCCCCCTAACCCCTCCTGTAATGTTATGGTGACCCCCCCTACAATGTTATAGTACCCCCCGCCCCTCTGCAATCTTATGGTACCCCCCCACTCCCCCTGCAATCTTAAAACACCCCCCCTAACCCTCTGCAATCTTAAAACACCCCCCCCAACCCCCACCAAGCTTGTCCCATACTCCCGCACCCCCCGCAAACCCCCCTAAGCTTGTCCCATACTCCCGCACCCCCCAAACCCCCCCCCAAGCTTGTCCCCTACTCCCGCACCCCCTTAAATGCCCAGAAAAAATAGCACTGAGTGAAAGAACATCATTCCTACTCCCCTATGTACTGTATATGTATGTACGTATTTGTGATGTGCGTTTGTTTCTCTATACAGACAGGACAAAGTCAACGTGTGCGTAACTCCCTGAGTAAACAGGCATACACATGGTTTAATAAACATAAGATTAGAGCCTTCTACTCAGTGGTGGCCCCCCCCCTAACCCTCCTGTAATGTTATAGTGACCCCCCCTAACCCCTCCTGTAATGTTATAGTATCCCCCCAACTCCAAGATAGTCCCCCCCCGCCCCTCTGCAATCTTAAAACACCCCCCAACTCCAAGATAGTCCCCGCCGCCCCTCTGCAATCTTAAAACAACCCCCCCCAAGATTGTCCCATACTCCCGCACCCCCCAAACCCCCCCAACCCCCCCCCACCAAGATTGTCCCGCACCCCCCAACCCCCCCTAAGCTTGTCCCATATTCCCGCCCCTCCTACAATGTTATGGTGCCCCCCCCTAACCCCTGCAATCTTAAAACACCCCCCCACACCCCAAGATAGTCCCCCCCTATGTATATTTATGTATGTATGTATTTGTCATGTACGTTTTCTTTCTGTACACAGACAGGACAAAGTCAACGTGTGCGTAACTCGCTGAGTAAACAGGCATACACATGGTTTAATAAACATAAGATTAGAGCCTTCTACTCAGTGCTGGCCCCCCCCCTAACCCCTCTGCCCCCAAGATAGTACCCACCCACTCCCCTTGCAATCTTATGGTGCCCCCCCCGCCCCTCTGCAATCTTATGGTACCCCCCCAACCCCCACCAAGCTTGTCCCATACTCCCGCACCCCCCCAACCCCCCCCCAAGATTGTCCCATACTCCCACACCCCCCCAAACCCCCCCCCAAGCTTGTCCCCTACTCCCGCACCCCCTTAAATGCCCAGAAAAAATAGCACTGAGTGAAAGAACATCATTCCTACTCCCCTATGTACTGTATATGTATGTACGTATTTGTGATGTGCGTTTGTTTCTCTATACAGACAGGACAAAGTCAACGTGTGCGTAACTCCCTGAGTAAACAGGCATACACATGGTTTAATAAACATAAGATTAGAGCCTTCTACTCAGTGGTGGCCCCCCCCCTAACCCTCCTGTAATGTTATAGTGACCCCCCCACTCCCCCTGCAATCTTAAAACACCCCCCAACTCCAAGATAGTCCCCCCCGCCCCTCTGCAATCTTAAAACACCCCCCAACTCCAAGATAGTCCCCCCCGCCCCTCTGCAATCTTAAAACACCCCCCCCAACCCCCACCAAGCTTGTCCCATACTCCCGCACCCCCCAACCCCCCCCCCCCCAAGCCTGTCCCATTCTCCCGCACCCCCCAAACCCCCACCCACCAACATTGTCCCATATTCCCGCCCCTCCTACAATCTTAAAACACCCCCCAACCCCAAGATAGTCCCCCTTAACCCCAAGACAGTCCCCCCCAACCCCAAGACAGTCCCCCCCAACCCCAAGATAGTCCCCCCCTATGTACGTATTTGTCATGTGCGTTTATTTTCCTCTATACAGACAGGACAAAGTCAACGTGTGCGTAACTCACTGAGTAAACAGGCATACACATGGTTTAATAAACATAAGATTAGAGCCTTCTACTCAGTGCTGGCCCCCCCCTAACCCCTCCTGTAATGTTATAGTACCCCCCCTACAATGTTATGGTGCCCCCCCGCCCCTCTGCAATCTTAAAACACCCCCCAACTCCAAGATAGTCCCCCCCGCTGCCCCTCTGCAATCTTATGGTACCCCCCCTACCCCTCAGCAATCTTAAAACACCCCCCCCAACCCCCACCAAGCTTGTCCCATACTCCCGCACCCCCCCCAAACCCCCCCAAGATTGTCCCATACTCCCGCACCCCCCAAACCCCCCCCCAAGATTGTCCCATATTCCCGCCCCTCCTACAATCTTAAAACAACCCCCCCTAACCCTTCTGCAATCTTAAAACACCCCCCCACACCCCAAGACAGTCCCCCACCACCCCAAGACAGTCCCCCCCAACCCCGAGACAGTCCCCCCCTATGTATATATATGTATGTACGTATTTGTGATGTGCGTTTCTTTACACAGACAGGACAAAGTCAACGTGTGCGTAACTCCCTGAGTAAACAGGCATACACATGGTTTAATAAACATAAGATTAGAGCCTTCTACTCAGTGGTGGCACCCCCCTAACCCCTCCTGTAATGTTATGGTACCCCCCCTACAATGTTATAGTACCCCCCCGCCCCTCTGCAATCTTATGGTACCCCCCCCACTCCCCCTGCAATCTTAAAACAACCCCCCCCGCCCCTCTGCAATCTTATGGTACCCCCCCAACCCCCACCAAGCTTGTCCCATACTCCCGCACCCCCCCCCAAACCCCCCCCAAGCTTGTCCCATACTCCCGCACCCCCCAAACCCCCCCAACCCCCCCCACCAAGATTGTCCCATATTCCCGCCCCTCCTACAATCTTAAAACAACCCCCCTACCCCTCTGCAATCTTAAAACACCCCCCAACCCCAAGACAGTCCCCCCCAACCCCAAGACAGTCCCCCCCTATGTATATGTATATGTATGTATGTATGTATGTATATTTGCAGACAGGACAAAGTCAACGTGTGCGTAACTCCCTGAGTAAACAGGCATACACATGGTTTAATAAACATAAGATTAGAGCCTTCTACTCAGTGGTGGCACCCCCCCCCCTAACCCCTCCTGTAATGTTATAGTGACCCCCCCCCTAACCCTCTGTAATGTTATGGTACCCCCCAACTCCAAGATAGTCCCCCCCCGCCCCTCAGCAATCTTAAAACACCCCCCCACTCCCCCTGCAATCTTAAAACACCCCCCCAAACCCCCCCCCAAGCTTGTCCCATACTCCCGCACCCCCCAACCCCCCCCAACCCCCCCACCAAGATTGTACCATACTCCCGCCCCTCCTACAATGTTAAAACACCCCCCCCAACTCGAAGACAGTCACCCCCAACCCCAAGACAGTCCCCCCCTATGTATATATATGTATGTACGTATTTGTGATGTGCGTTTCTTTACACAGACAGGACAAAGTCAACGTGTGCGTAACTCACTGAGTAAACAGGCATACACATGGTTTAATAAACATAAGATTAGAGCCTTCTACTCAGTGGTGGAAGGAACAACATTGGAACATGGTGCTAAGTCTTTGTGTCAGGTTAGTATATCATAATGATGATAATTATATATATTTTGATAATAATAATATAATAATAATAATAATAATATTATGATAATAATAATGATAATAATAATAATAATATAATAATATTATAATAATATTATTATAGTAATAATGATAATATTATTTTTTTAATAATATAATAATAATATTATGATCATAATATTATAATATTATTATGAAAATAATATTATAATAATAATAATAAAATTATAGAAATGATGAAAATAATATTATGATAATAATGATATAATAATAATAATAATATATATATATATATATATATATATATATATATATATATATATATATATATATATATATATATATATATATATATATATATATATATATATATATATATATATATATATATATATATATATATATATATATATATTAATAAACTTAAATTATATCTTGTCTTTCTTTTTGTCTCACTCACACTCACTCACTCTCTCACTCTCTCACTCACTAACTCACACTCTCTCTCTCTCTCTCTCTCTCTCACACACAAACAATCTCCCTCTGCCTCTCACTCTCTCTCTCTCTCTCTCTCACATACACACAAACAATCTCCCTCTGCCTCTCACTCTCTCTCTCTCTCTCCCTCACTCACTCTCTAACTCTCACTCACTCTCTTTTTCAGTTGGTGGGTCTGGGCAAGCTGAAACCCAACACCGTTTTACTCGGCTTCAAGTCCAACTGGCGCAAATGTGACAAAAACGAATTACGCGCTTACTTCAACACCCTCCAGTGAGTTTGTGTGTTTGTTTTTGTGTGTGTGTGAAAGAGAATTTTATGGGCTTTCCAACCATATGTATGTGAGTGAGATTGAGTGAGAGGGGAGTGAGAGAAAGAGTGAGAAAGTAAAAAAAATTATTGATCAAGTGTGATAAAAACGAACTACGCGCTTACTTCAACACCCTCCAGTGAGTTTGTGTGTTTGTTTTTGTGTGTGTGTTTGTCTGTGTGTGAAAGAGAATTTTATGGGCTTTCCAACCGTATGTGTGTGAGTGAGATTGAGTGAGAGATGAGTGAGTGAGAGAGTGAGAAAGTAAAAAAATTTGTTGATCAAGTGTGATAAAAACGAACTCCGTGCTTACTTCAACACCCTCCAGTGAGTTTGTGTGTTTGTTTGTGTGTGTGTGTTTGTATGTGTGTGAAAGAGAATTTTATGGGCTTTCTAACCATATGTGTGTGAGTGAAATTGAGTGAGAGGGAAAGGCGTGAGAGAGTGAGAAATAAAAAAAATTGTTGACCAAGTGTGACAAAAACGAATTACGCGCTTACTTCAACACCCTACAGTTTGTGTGTTTGTTTTTGTGTGTGTGTTTGTATGTGTGTGAAAGAGAATTTTATGGGCTTTCCAACCATATGTGTGTGAGTGAAATTGAGTGAGAGGGAAAGGCGTGAGAGAGTGAAAAATTTAAAAAATTTCTTGACTTTGTGTGAGAAATTGAATTACCCTCTTACTTTAACACCCCCCAGTGAGTTTGTGTGTTTGTTTTTGTGTGTGTGTTTGTGTGTGTTTGAAAGAGAATTTTATGGGCTTTCCAACCGTATGTGTGTGAGTGAGATTAAGTGAGAGGTAAAGGCGTGAGAGAGTGAGAAATTAAAAATATTTGTAGACTAGATTACATTTCCTCTCCAATTTTTAGCATTTGTTTACATTTTCTCTCCACCTTTGTTTACATTTTCTCTCCACCTTTGTTTACATTTTCTCTCTCTATTCTCTCCATTCTCTCCATTCTCTCCACCTTTTCTCTCCATTCTCTCCACATTTTCTCTCCAATTTTAAGCCTTTATTTACATTTTCTCTCCAATTTTTTTTCCAATTTTTAGGGTTTATTTACATTTTCTCTCCAATTTTAAGCCTTTGTTTACATTTTCTCTCCATCTCTCCACCCTCTCTCTCTCTCTCTCTCTCTCTTATTATTATCTCTTTGTCCCCCCCCTCCCTCTACCCCCAATCCCCCCCTCCCCCCCCATCCCATCCCCCCAACCCCAATCCCCCCAATCCCATCCCCCCAATCCCATCCCCCCAACCCCATCCCCCCAACCCCATCCCATCCCCCCAACCCCAATCCCCCCAATCCCATCCCCGCACCCCCCACCAAGATTGTCCCATGTTCCCCCGCCCCCCCAAAATCCCCCCATATTCCCGCCCCCCAAAATCCCCCCATATTCCCGCCCCCCCAAACCCCCCAATCCCCCCCCAAACCCCCCCAAACCCCCCCCAAGATCGACCCATATTCCCGCCCCCAATTTTCTCTCTCTCTCTTTCTCTCTCTCTCTCTCTCTCTCTCTCTAATAATACCCTTTCTCTCTTTTTCTCTCTCCACAGTGAGGCCCTTGACATGTACCTGGCCCTTATGATTCTAAGGGCGCCCCAAGGCCTAGACTACTCCCAGATTATTATTATTATTATTATCTCTCTTTCTCTCTCTCTCTCTCTCTCTCTCTCTCTCTCTCTCTCTCTCTCTCTCTCATTATTATTATCTCTCTCCCCCCCCCACCCCCCAGTCCCGCCCAAATCCCCCCCCCACACACCCCAAATCCCCCCCCAAACCCCCCCAATGCCCCCCAACCCCCCCCCCTTAAGATCGTCCCATATTCCCTCCCCCAATTTTCTCTCTCTCTCTCTCTAATAATACCCTTTTTCTCTCTCTCTCTCTCTCTCTAATAATAATACCCTTTTTCTCTCTCTCTCTCTCTAATAATAATACCCTTTCTCTCTCTCTCTCTCTCTAATAATAATAATACCCTTTCTCTCTCTCTCTCTCTAATAATAATACCCTTTTTCTCTCTCTCTCTCTCTAATAATAATACCCTTTCTCTCTCTCTCTCTCTCTAATAATAATAATACCCTTTCTCTCTCTCTCTCTCTCTAATAATAATACCCTTTCTCTCTCTCTCTCTCTCTCTCTCTAATAATAATAATACCCTTTCTCTCTCTCTCTCTCTCTAATAATAATAATACCCTTTCTCTCTCTCTCTCT